>JASEVX010000749.1:0-52735 GCA_031761405.1 Serripes groenlandicus
TGATTGATTGAGGTTTAACCCTTTCCCTCATACGACAAATCTGCAGCAGACGACTTTGAACATATTCTGTCAAAAAATAGAATATCCCTCAAACTGAATGAATAACCTATGACTAAAAGTGGAAAACATTGTGGCAAAAGGAGAAATTGCTCGTTTTGAGCAATTTCTTCTTTGTCACTAGTTTTCAAAAAGCCGTCTACTGCAGAGGCGTCATAACGCATCTATATGAGGGAAAGGGTTAAAACGTCATGTTCAAACAACTTTTTTATTCATATCACGGCGACCAGTTCACCTACTCACATGTGTTTTTCTAGCTTTCTCACACCAGTATACCACACAACAGTCTTCCCAAGCAACTGACAGTTAGTCAATCAGTGAAATAGAATTATATGAGAAACCTGTCGTATTGATATCACGATAAAATGCACACACATTTTATATTTTCATATTGATTCAATAAAATTTAATTAAGCGAAACAATATTTTTAAGAGCAGTGAACAAGGCTAGACATCTTTTTTTACAAGCTACAATGTTAGACAATAAAACACATTCGTAGATTTTAAACATTGTCCCACCAAAATGTCTGGAAGAGTGATAATTTTTAAGAAGGACAACAACTTTGTGTCTGTTAAGTTGTTGTTTTATAGGACATTTCAGAGCGTTCATTAAATTGTACAATACTTTCATTTGATTTTGCCTTTCAAGTCTGTATGGGGTGAGAATTTCGTCTTTTCCTCAACACTTGTTTAACTATGAACGAGTATAACCCTTTTCGCCACACAATACGTTTTCACCAAGCACAAATACACACATATAGAAAATGTCCATGAATGAACATGTTACTGTTTAGTATAATTTATGAACTATGAAGGAAAAAGAGCGATTGCTCAATATGACCAAGGTCTTTCCTTATAGCACGATGTTTTCAAAACATCAAATGAGTCGGGTTTTGAACTGACCAGCCCCATGTTGAATGTCCGCATCGTACCGACGGAGTTACCACGTCTTCACCATACAAACATAGAAAACATTTACTTATATTGGTTGGGGCTACATTTGGTTTGATTGATTGTATTGTGTATGCATTGAATGTATGACAATGATGTTAAATTCATTTTAAAGTTGCATATGGTGCACTGGAAATTATTGATTTTATCATTTTAGTATGTTGACACTGTTTGAAAGTGAAAGCAGAAAATGTGAAAAAACAGTTTCGTTCGCCGGGTAAACTCTTTCTTGCATAATACATGACCCCCCCCCCCCCATTTTTGGAGTACTCTAAAGCTTAGAGGTAAATCTTTTCAATGATATTGCATGTTCTACACGAGAAACGTTTAGAACATGGGACGATTGACCGTTGAAACTCGTTGATTTACATGGAAAACAAAAAAAAAAGGAATTTGTTTAGCCACGTCTGTCGATTTTGTATTCTTATTGGTGAACACGTCAGACGGGCTATATGTTTTACATTCAGCCATAACATGCACTCGTATTTATATAACATTCAGGCCAACGTTCGATCCACGAACAATCATAGTAGATATTTTCGAACAGTAGTTGTAACATAACCATGGAGGAATCACAATCCATCCTGATAATCATACGGAGGCCCGATTTAGGAATTTGCTTAAACACACGCTATGATATTACTAGAATGATTTTTTATCCTTTCCAAAATTCACAAATCTGTTGAAGATGTTTTTGAATACATCTATGCAACTTGATCGAAACTCACATTGTGAGCAAATACCTCTTTTTGATGCACATTTAAACAGTCGTCAGCATAACAGGCGTCAACATGCATCTTCATAAGGGAAATGCCTAAATCAGCTGAAGCCAACATTGAAACAAAACACAACGTTGTTACACCACCATTCTGTTTTATTGCCCGGATTTCAATAATTATGTTGGCAATCTGCAATATGAGACGTTCCAGGAGAAAACCAACACTGTGTAAAGTATCTGCCCGGATCAGCCTAAGCTAAGCCGGACAGACACTTTTCACATCCTGTGGTTTTTTTTTGTGTCAGGAATCATTACTTTATACATAAATCCCCCGATACGGAATGCGTCGTCCCGGATTAGCCTGCGCGGATTGCGTAGACAGATCTGGATCAATACATTACGCAGAGTCCAATAATATTGGTTTTCTCATGGAACGGTTCATAACATCTACGCAACACGAATTCACTGGCCGCTGCAAGAAGTTATAATTGTTGTATGACCAATGCTTCCGTTTATTAACCTTATATGTTTGTTTTAAGAAAGTCGGCCATGGATCAATAGTTAAATAACAAGGAACATGAATGTCTCAACACAGTGAATGATGATCTTTCACAGAACGGAACAGAACAGAACATAACATAACATAACGTTTAATGAGACGAAAATAATGGACATAGTCATTGACAAACAATGTACAGACACGTGGGTTTGAAATAAATAAGTGATAAACACAATATTATACGATGAAGATGATGGATGCATTATCTATAGTCTAATTTAAACCACACAACAACCAGAAAAAAAACATGATATACCATAAATGATATGTTTTGACAACCGTTTTGAACGATTTGGGTTTTCGATCTCTTTGAAAAGACGGGCCAGCTTCATAAAACGATAAATATATTAATGCTATACTAATTCAAATTGTCGACATAAGGATGCCCATCGCAGTGATTTTTTACAATTACATCAGATGACATCCGAAGAGATAAAAATGTAAAAAATAGTACATGCATTATAACACAAATTGACATACTGGAGTATAACATCGACAACTTTACTTAAGGATGTACTGAACAGAAGAGTGGATTTTTCATGATATTTAACTTTTCTTGTAAGAATGGCTTAACAATGTTAAAATATGATTTTTTTTTTTTTTTAAACATGTCTTCAATTGTCATAAACGTTTTACAATATATTCTACTTATTTTCAAAACAATGTGATACGTACAAGTTCTAGATTAAAATGTATATACATGGACTTTAATGTGTTCTTTTTACCAAGTTATATTACATAATCAAACATGGCGACTGGACAGCGCTTTGAAGGCTCACGAAAATATTCAGTCCTTGATCTAAAACAAATTTAATCCACTTTTCTTTTTAAATTTTGAAGCATTATAAAAAGGTATGATGACTAAACAGGTTTTAATTGACAACATTATCAAAAGATTTAATAACAATGTAACCTTTTTTTTTAAATATCTACTTCTCAGTTCAGTACATCATTAATGACCATCGAAAGTTTTTTTATTCGTTACAATAACGCTAAAATTGTTTACTTAATGTGTCGTTGTATGGTCTTGATTGTTTTCCATGATTTTCAACGCTTTCTTTATGAACAGGGATGCACACATGGAGAAACATTCAAAACTGCGTCTTCGATGCCCCTCAAAGTCCCGAATTTATGTTTTCTAAAAAACGAGGCACTTACACGAAACGTAAGCATCTTATATCTTGCAAAGAAACACATAGGTGCAAAGGCTCTGTAACCTATGATTCTCTTAAACACCAATTCGACTGATCAATCAACGAACTAGAAACATGTCTCATTCTCCTCTTACCTTATTTTAGCGAAGTTCAACTCATAGCAGTTTACCCCCCAAAACAACTGATTTTTTTTCTTTTTCTTTTTAAATGACCATGAAATTATGTATTTATTTGTTTGTATTACAAGATGCACGTATATGTATACGTAAATAAAATCTATCTATCTATCTATCTGTAATCTAAAAATTAAATACAGTCGATTGATTGATTGGGGTTTAACTCCGTTTTTAACAATTTCTCGGTCATATCACGGCGGCCAGACCACCTACTCATATGTTTCCTGGTTTTCGCACACCAGTACTCCACACAACAATCTTCCCAAGCAACTGGCTGCTTTTCGACATAGACTTAGCGCATTAGTGAAGACGAATGACGCATGTCGCAATGACTTTTGTCAATTCTCGGAAAGAATGTTGGCCGAGCCGGGGTTCGAACTCACAACCCCTGGATTGATAGCCCGCGTCGCTACCGATCGAGCTACCGGGACTCGACAAATACAGTCGAAAACAGTCCTATAGTGAATCAATAAATCGATTTATTTCTGGAACAGTTCCTCTGAATAAATATTTCCTTATTGTTGGACTGTATTCGTAAATACCTAGTTAACCATTTCCCCCATACGACAATTCTGCAGCAGACGACTTTGAACATATTTTGTCAAAAAAATGAAAATCTCTATAATTGAATGGATAACCTATGACTAAAAGTGGAAAACATTGTGGCAAAAGGAGAAATTGCTCGTTTTGAGCAATTTCTTCTTTTGTCACTATGTTTTCAAAAAGCCGTCTGATGCAGAGGCGTCAGAAAGCGTCTAAATGAGGGAACGGGTTAACAACTACACTGGCTCGTTTTCCCGGAATTCATCTCTTCCTAAATGGAGTTTACGAATATATCCGAGTTATTCCGATTGCCGGTTTTATTCGGTGTACTATTTTAGCCGGAGATTTCCGATTGCAGTTTTTCCGACCCACGTTTGCAAGACGGAAATAAAGGTTCATGTTCCTTTGAAGCATATCATCATTCGGTTAACCCTTTCCATCATATGACAATTCTGCAGCAGATGATTTTAAACATATTTTGTCAAAAAATAGAAAATCTCTAAAATTGAATGGATAACCTATGACTAAAAGTGGAAAACATTGTGTCAAAAGGAGAAATAGCTCGTTTTGAGCAATTTCTTGTCAATATGTTTTCAAAAAGCCTTCTGCTGCAGAGGCGTCAGAAATCGTTTATATGAGGGAAAGGGTTAAGTATGATGAATCTGAAATTCGAAATGTTACACTCTGAAACGTGTCATCTGTCTGAACGTTACGTCTGCTTCTAATGACTAAAGCGAACAATTATTGGTTAAAGATATATTAGACGAAAAGTGCAACTTTATAAGTTTAACATCTATAGAAAATAGAATTGCTAAAACAATAAACTTTTTTATCTTTCTATGGTCTTGGAAATACAGTTAACGTTTTCATTACAAAGACAAACTTTTTAAAAACGGATAATTCACTTTCTGGATATCACAACCCTTCCATTAACTGCTATTTAAATCCAATTTTAACTAAAAAAAGACACTAATAAATATGCCTATAATACATTAATACATAATGAAGAAGTACCTACTAGTCAGATTAAATGGACTTCTTTGTATCCAAATTCCAACATTGATTGGAAAATAACATATGGTGATATATTTGGATGTACAAAAGACACTTATATTCAATGGTTTCAAACATGAATAGTTCATAGAATAATAGCAACAAATTCTCTCTTATTTAAAATGAAATTAGTCGAAACAAATTTGTGTTCTTTTCGTGAATCAAACGAAGAATCTCTAATATATCTGTTCTATGAATGCGAAAAGGTAAAACCTTCACTACAAATGATTTTACATAAGATTAGGGAACTAGATCCAACATTACAAATGACAAATCGAGGCCTTGGCGTGAAACGGTTGTAACTAAAAACCTATTTTGAAAACCCTGATTTAGGGGCAATATTGACGCCTTTGTAAACAATGAAAATTTAGGTGCCATTGCTCAGAACGAGCAATGGCACCTAAATTTACATTGTTTACCAAAAAAAATGATCTAATGCTTATAAAGACTTTATGGGGAGGTGATTAACCTTGGTAAAAAAATACCAATTTTAGTTACAACCATTTCACGCCAAGCCCTCGAAATGCGAAAAATTGAAATCGAATACTAGTAACTCTAAATAGTGATATTATTTCAAAAACCACCATGCGATCTCCAAACAATATGTGCGGGGTACTTAAAGGTCCGTATTGGCGAGAAGATGACTTGTGGTACCCACAACATGCGGTATAAATAAGATGTATGAGCCGTCCCGCGAAAAAAAAAACCATTGTGGACTGTGCGTAAAGTATCGATCCGGATCAGTCTAAGCATGCCGCGCAGGCTTACCCGGATAGACACTTCTCCTCTCCTGTGGGTTTTCTGTTTCACGCCAAGCCCTCGATATGGTAGTAATGGCGGCCCTGCTTAGCGCTCAAGGTTGCGGAGTAAGCATAACGAATAACTGGCTGGTGTCAATAACGTGACTGGTAACTTACCAAGGAAACGCCATGATATATCTAAAAAACTGTTGAAAAACACAAAAAACAATCACTCAACAAATGTCTTTGAAATTCGCCTGTCTAGACATCTAGACAAGAGAATAAAACACCATTTGTTCTCGTTATATATGACAACGTTTGGACTTTTCGTGGTATAATTGAGAGTTTGAGCTGAACTTAACAATGTTTTACAATCAAGCTTGTCATACCGTACTTATAAACGTCTGGGCTTACCTATTCAACACACGCAAGCGAATTCCGACGCACTTTAACATTTTTGAAAATATCTATACATAAGACGAATATATAATGTAATGCAATTATAGAGACCCAATTGCTCTGTTTGTGGATAGGTTGTTTATCTTATATAGGCCCGTTTGATAGTGTACACTTTATCATGTACAAGCATTTGACAGGTGCATATAAGTTCAAGAGAATTGTATAGCAATTTTCACTTGTTCCTATATGTTTTTAAAGTCTTCTGCTGCATGATGTGTTGATTGACGAGACAGAGTTGCCCTTAAATGTGTTCACGTGCAGTATGCCCTTATATGGGAGTACTATTTATAGCTAAGTTGGTAACGATACAGACAACTGATCCAAGAGTCGTTAGTTGATCAATTTATTGTGTTTTAACGGCGTTTTCAACTATTGACAGTCATTTCACGGCTGCCAGTTCACCAACCTATGTGTTTCCGGGCTTTCTCACATCATTACTCGACATATCAGGCCTTTCTAATCAACTGGCTGCTTTGTCACTTTAACCCATTGGTGGAGGAGAATGAAGCTTCTTGCATTTACTTATGTCAAAAATCGGAACTTATGTTAGCCGAGCTCGGGTTCACACTCACAAGGCCTATATCGACAAGCCCCGGTCGTTAGCTACGGAGCTATGGAGACATGATGTCATGAGGTGAAAACCGACATTGCGAACTTCATTTCTGATAGTTGACAATGTCTAGGTGAGAAAGTGCTAAGTTGCCCGGCAGCATTGTTGTGTGAAGCACTGAAGCGAGACAACATACATAAACAATGGTCATTGATAAATTGAGTGAAACATTGGAGTTTAACGTTAGTGCAATGTTACCGATAGATCACAATGCGGCAAATTCATGATCTCTTGTACACATGCGGCAAATTCATGTGCTCTTGTACACATGCGGCAAATTCATGTGCTCTTGTACACATGCGGCAAATTCATTGCTCTTGTACACATGCGGCAAATTCATGGGCTGTTGTACACATGCGGAAAATTCATGTTCTCTTGTACACATGCGGTAAATTCATGTTCTCTTGTACACATGCGGCAAATTCATTGCTCTTGTACACATGCGGCAACTTCATTGCTCTTTTACACATGCGGCAAATTCATGTTCTCTTGTATACATGCGGCAAATTCATGTGCTCTTGTACACATGCGGCAAATTCATGTTCTCTAGTACACATGCGGCAAATTCATGTTCTCTACTACACATGCGGCAAATTCATGTTCTCTAGTACAAATGCTGCAAATTCATGTTCTCTAGTACACATGCGGCAAATTCATGTTCTCTAGTACACATGCGACAAATTCATGTTCTCTTGTACACACGCGACAAATTCATGTTCTCTTGTAGACATGCGGCAAATTCATGTTCTCTTGTTCACATGCGGCAAATTCATGTTCTCTTGTACACATGCGGCAAATTCATGTTCTCTTGTACACATGCGGCAAATTCATGTTCTCTTGTACACATGCGGCAAATTCATTGCGCTTGTACACATTCGACAAATTCATGTGCTCTTGTACACATGCGTCAAATTCATGGGCTGTTGTACACATGCGGCAAATTCATGTTCTCTTGTACACATGCGGCAAATTCATTGCTCTTGTACACATGCGGCAAATTCATTGCTCTTGTACACATTCGACAAATTCATGTGCTCTTGTACACATGCGTCAAATTCATGGGCTGTTGTACACATTCGGCAAATTCATGTTCTCTTGTACACATGTGGCAAATTCATGTTCTCTTGTACACATGCGGCAAATTCATGTTCTCTTGTACACATGCAGCAAATTCATGTTCTCTTGTACACATGCGGCAAATTCATGTTTTCTTGTACACATGCGGCGAATTCATGTTCTCTTGTACACATGCGGCAAATGCATTGCTCTTGTACACATGCGGTAAATTCATGTTCTCTTGTTCACATGCGGTAAATTCATGTTCTCTTGTTCACATGCGGCAAATTCATGTTCTCTTGTACACATGCGGCAATTTCATGTTCTCTTATACACACGCGACAGTTTTCAAAGGCAACTAGCAACCTTCCCACATATATTTGAAGTTCACTGGTAAACGGAAAATGGCGCCACACACATTGAACGGTGTCTTTAATCTAAATGAATGAATGGCAGAGACGCGGTTAAAACTGAATACTCACGTTTTTTAAGCACTAGATTGATTGATTTATTAATAGTTTGGTGTTTTACGCCGCTTTACACAATGTTTCAGTTATATCACGACGTGTCCTGGGTAAATAATCAATTTATCCTGACACCAGCCAGTAAGTCGCAATGATATTAAACCAGGTAACCTCGAGAACCAAGGAGTGCAGCAATTAAACCTTATTAACATGTGGCACGAACAACCCAAACGAGATTAAGCATTAGATTACAGGAATATCTTAAGCTTCATTTGTAATAGTTATAATTAGAATGGCCTGTTTCCAGGCAAGGTGGTTAATATAAAAATGATTTGTTCATATTCAAACTAACATATTTATTTAGATTCAATTGTCTTTCTAGACAAGAGAAGGCGCTTGAATATGACTTGTCCATGCTTAACCACATTCCACCTACATCCAATGTTAATTGGCGTGGATGTAACCTTTTAAAGCATTGAGTAAAACTAATCATGAAAAGAAATTGTCTAGCGATTGTTCGGATCATACACTGTATATGCTCGAATAACGCAGACCAATTCGTAAAGCATGATTTTTTATAGTAGAACGTGATGTTTTAATATCGAAATATATCTATATATAGTGAAGTTTTGTTTCACTCATATTCTAATTGGATTTTTGTTATACGAGCATGAGCCTTGTTTCACGTACAATACAAAACGAATATTTGTAATATGTTTAACCCTTCTCCAAATATAGAAGCTTTCTAACGCCTCTGCAGAAGACGACTTTTGAAGTCATTGTGACAAAAGGAGAAATTGCTCATAATGAGCAATTTCGCCATTTGCTACAATAATTCTATTCGATAATCATACTATCCTTTATAGACATTTTCTATATTTTGGATTTGACAATTTCAAAGTCTTCTGCTGTAGATTTGTCGTATGTGGGAAAGGGTTAACAAAGCTTGGATCCAGTATTCGGTTTCTTATCTGTAACATCCAATCGTAACGCTACCTGTTTTTTAATAAAACCTTTTCTCATATACCGACAGAAAATCTGCAGCAAATTTTGAACACCTACGCAGAAAACAAGGAAAATCTCAACAAATGAAAGTTTACTTATTGAATAGCTTGGAAAACATTGTGGCAAAAGGAGAATATGCTGTTTCCAATTCAAATTTAAGGTCACACTTTTCACTTCTCGTCTTCAGTCAGCAAATGTCATGTTATACATATTCAAGTATTCGTAAATAAAAAAAAAGCCGTGACGTGAAAAAACAGTTTTCAGACTAACTATCGATTTTAGATAGCTAGTTGGCAACATCGATGCCTGTCAATCATGGTACAATGGTATTAGTTCGAATCCCGGCTGGGTATTACAATAAGCTTCATTAGTGCTCCGTCACTGATTGATTGGTTTGACGCCGTCTTTAACTATTTAAAAGTCATATCACGGCGGCCAGTTCTCCAACCGTGTTATCTCGCTTTCCCATACCAGTACTCCAAACAACAGACTTTTCCGAGCAACAGGCTGCTTTTCCACATAGCCCTTTTATGGAAGACGAATGGCGCTTGTCACAGTGACTTTTGACTTACGTCGGATATAATGTTGGCTGAGGTGGGGTTCGAATTTACAACTCCTGAATTAACATCCCGCGTCGATACTACCGTCGCTAGGCGTTCCGTCAACGATATGGAACGCCTTTACTGTCTTACTATGTTGTATTGTATTATACGCAGTACATTTTCATGTAAACGAGGTACATATTTCATTTGACGTGGTACATTTTGCATGATATGCAGTGCATTTTGTATAATATATAGTGGTTATTTAATAATATGAAGTGCATAAGTACGAAGATACAGTAGAATAACCATTATATAGTGTGCAAACAACGTCATATGCAATACAAACAACATTACATGCAATCTATTCTTCAATACGTGGGGTGGTACTTTGATTATATGCGGTGGTTTAAACTTTATACGCAGTGCATTTACATTGGGGATGATCATACTTTCCGGCATTCTCCGGCATTCTCCGGAATTATTTCAGGAAATTACCGAGCATGACAGATAGGTTTGAACATTAACACCGTCTAATCCATTTTAAAAAGGCCTTGTGGAACAATCTTTATGAAAAGTGTAAACATTTTCTAAAAAGACGAGATGCAGAATGTCGTCTATGCAGACGATCTCTAATTCCTGAAGCAGACAACTCTTGAAATCAATATGGTCAAAGGATAAATTGCTCATCTTGAGAAATTTCTCCATTCGTCACAATGCGTTCAACCAATCCCTCTTCAATAATTATACTTTCATTTATTAAGATTTTCTATAGTTTTGCCTTAACGTCATCTGATGCATACTTGTTGTATTACGGAAAAGATTTAAAAATGCGGTTAGGTTACCATTTTAAGGTAATCTTCCCTCATAAAAACAACTTTAAATTCCACAGAAGCTTCTGGAAATAAAAGAAATAACTTGAAAAGTGATTTACATGATATATTTGATTTTGTCTTTGGGGAAATGCATAACTTTGTTTTTTTCTGAACAGTGTAGGTTCAAATCAGCCTGCATATTTGCTCTGCTTATAATAATCGTCACAAGTTGACTGAAGCTTCTAATAAGCATATGTAAGTACATGTAATAATCTACTCCTATAACATAAGCATTCGAGCTTGTGAGAGGTCATATATTATTGGACTAGTAATATTCAGACTTTAGATTTTAGATTTTGATCAGACTGCAAATCATGCCGAATGAACAGCCACTCTCGTCTAGAGTGGATTTCAGTGCAGACGACGACATTCTGCCCCTCGTGTATTCAGAACATGTGTACACATCTATTTATAAATTATTCAAGCGCTTTTTTTTAAATTGAGTAAACTGTGTAAATGTTAATATCTATCTGTCTGACTCGGTATTTTCCGGATAAATAATTACGGAGAATGCCGGAAAGTATGATCATCCTAATGAAAAATGCATCGCATATAAAGCTGTTTACACCAATGCATTGCGTACTATGATCTTTTATGAACACATACATAATAATTCACCAGGTATAAAGATACGTGCAGGCACTTCATATATTAAAACATACATCGCATATATTGACTAACATACAACGTATACATGTAAAACTACTGCATACACAAACATATACACCGCATATAATGTCATTTGTACTGCATAGTATATAGTTTGTATTGCACATGACGTTGTTTGTACAACGTATAATGGTTATTCTACTGTTTAAACACTATTTTGCACAGCATATTATTCAATAATCACCACACATAATAGAAAAGGCACTGCATATCATGAATAATGTACCACGTCAAATGAAATATGTACCTCATATACGTGAAAATGTACTGCATATAATACAATACAACATACTAAGACAGTAAAGGCGTTCCATACAACGAGCTAAAAGGTATAAGTGGAGTACTGAAGAGAGAAAGTGAGGTAAAACATTGGGTAGATCAAATGGCTGCGGTGATACCTTTAACTAAAGCACGGTTAAACAAACCGTTGTTCAAACCGAAACACTCCAATCAGCAACGTTTAGAATTCAGGAAAGAGTGGCATTCATTATAATCGAATCTATCGCAACAATATACGAACAAACGGCGTTTTCGCATGCGATATGCGATATGTATGCGATAACTTGTCTGGTGTTGCAACGCACGTGCGTGTGGCGCCATCATCACCTATGAAACAGCCATTCTAACAATTAGAGAACAAAATGATGCAATTCGTCAATTTGTTAAATGTACAAGTAATCTAAACAACACACGGACCTAGACACCTCATTGGAACCTTAAACCATATATTGTAGTACTCAAAAGAATCAATGTGGTACTCAAAAGAATCAATGTGGTACTCGAAATAATCGTCTGTGGTATTCGAAAGAATAGTTTGTGGTACTTTAAAGAATCGACTGTGGTACTCGAAATAATCGTATGTAGTACTGGAAAAAATAGTTTGTGGTACTTTTAAGAATCGACTGTGGTACTCGAAATAATCGTCAATTTGTTAAATGTACAAATAATCTAAACAAGACACGGACCCAGACACCTCATTGGAACCTTAAACCATATGTTGTGGTATTCGAAATAATCGACTGTGGTATTCGAAATAATCGTCTGTGGTATTCGAAATAATCGACTGTGGTACTCTAAAGAATCGTATGTGGTACTCTAAAGAATCGTCTGTGGTTCTCGAATGAATAGTTTATGGTACTCGAAAGAATAGTCTGTGGTCCTCGTAAGAATAGTAAGTGGTACTCGAAAGAATCGTATGTGGTGCTCGAAACAATCGTCTGTGGTACTCTAAATAATTGTCTGTAGTACTCGACAGTATCGTCCGTGGTAGTCGAAAGAATCGTATGTGGTACTTTAAAGAATTGCCTGTGGTACTCTAAAGAATCGTATGTGGTATTCGTAAGAAAATGGTCTGTGGTACTCTAAAGAACTGTCTGTCGTACTGGAAAGAATCGTATGTGGTACCCTTAAAAATCGTCTGTGGTACTCGAAAGTATCGTACGTAGCACGCGAAAGATTCGTATGTGGTCCTCTAAAGAATCGGCTGTGGTACTCGAAAAAAGTCGTAACTGGTACTCGAACGAATCCCCCGTGGTACTTGAAAGAATCGTCTGTGGTACTCGAAAGTATCGTCCGTAGTACTTGAAAGAATCGTATGTGGTCCTCTAAAGAACCGTCTGTGGTACTCGAAAGTATCGTCCGTGGTAATCGAAAGAATCATATATGTTACTCGATAGAATCGTATGTGGTACTCGAAAGAATCGTCTGTGGTACTCGAAAGAATCGTCTGTGGTACTCGAAAGAACCGTCTGTGGTACTCGAACGAATTATCTGTGTTACTCGAAAGAATCGTCAAGGAAAATAAAAGAGATATTGTTGATAAAAGACCAGTTTACTCCTCCTAATCCAGACATCTTGAGACCTAGGCATTTCTTCCCCATAACTAACCTGAAGTACTGGATCATCTGACAATTACGATTACAGGATATAAGACCAAAAATACATTGGTAGTTAGTTCGAATGCCGGCTTGGACATTGCTTTTATCCGATTATTAATAACATTAAATGTGACTCTCGTAATTCATCATCCACAATTTAGGTTATATAAAGGGTAAACAAGTACTTGTAAAAAGTTTTACATTATATGACGCACTATCCCATAAATGCGAAAGAAAACCATGAAACACATTTCTTTATGAATTGGCCTCCGTAATATAACTGGTATATTGTTGAAAACGGAATTAAACGTATCATTCATTACCGAAGTGTTCGTGTCAAAATATCAAGCATGTGAAAGTGTTAATCTTTCCAATTTTAAAATCTTCATAAGTATAACAAATGCACATATAAATATATATATATATATATATATATATTGATTTGATATTGTCATTTTTGTCACCTGAACGAACCGGAAGTGCTACGACATCTCAGCGGAACAGACAGCTAGACCATAGGAAACGGAAAGTCCATTTTTGTTACAGAATTAGTAAAATCCGTGTTCAAACACCACCACGTATGTCAAATCATGCCATCATTCACAGTTCTAAAAGTACACATATATATAATGCACTTATCTATTTATGCTAACACTTTCACGTCTATCACGTTAGCAAACCGGAAGTACGGGGTAATATCGCGCACGACAGGAAGTCTGTAACGGAATCTGAAAGTGTGTTTTAATTAAAGAACTACTCTCCGTTTTATACAATAGGTGTGCTGAAGACATTGACCCTTTACCAGTAGTACATTGTACGGATATCCGAAATGTCTGGCCAATTTCTATTCATATTCTCCTGGAATCCACTGTGGCCGAGTGGTTAGCGTCGGGGATTTCGAAACCGGGTGTCCCGGGTTCGATCCCCAGTCGCGGCACTACGGTCATGGTGGAGTGTCCTTCGGCTAGGCACATTTTCTAGCCTAGTACTGGTTTGTTTACCCAGGGATCATGAATAAGTGAACTGCCGCCGTGATATAACTGAAATATTGTTGAAAGCGGCGTAAAACCCCAATAAATAAATAAATAAATTAATATTCTCCTATTTAACCCTTTCCCACGAGCAGACGCACCTGCAAAAGATGACTTTTTGATACGTTGTTGCAAAAGGATTAATTTTTCATCGTGAGCAATTTCGACTGTTGTCACAATCTTTTAAACTATAGTCGCTTAAGTGGCGTGTACATTACAAAGACAAAAGGAATAGACGCCAGGAAACACATGGGTAGGTGAACTGACAGCCGTGATATGACTAAAAAAAAGTGTTGAAACAGCGTTAAACACTAATCAATCAATGGGAGACATCTGTCAGTTATCTCCCTTTAATACTCTCTACATCTAGCTAGGTCCTATCATTTGGTTTCCTCTGTTTTTATCATTGGTTTCTTTGCACTGGATGGTGCACTTACAAATTGCATTTTCTTGGCCAACTGTTATTAGATTGATGAGTAATTCCACATTTGTTTTCTTTAAACACTGCTATGTAAATTTTCTCTTTTGAATCATGAGTTTAATCAACACATTTATGATTAATGTGTACAGAGTAATTGCAATATCTCATTGCGAAATAGCGATAAAGACAAAGGATTCCAACTAAAAGGACCTACCAACTATTTGGTCTTCCTTGGTCTTTATCTGACAAGGAAGATAATATAATTATCACTAATATCACTTATTCACGTCAATCACGAAGTTTAGTATAAACTGTACGTAGCACTAAAAGGATATAATTTAATAGTATATTAGTCCCTTCCAACATACATGTGTACCAACGATAGCTAAAGACTCTGCGCAGGACGAAATTTGAAAACATTGGCCCAAAAAATGACATTTCTTTCAATCATTTTTGTTTGTTTGTCAAATGTTTGCTTAGTCGTCTGCTGAAGACTATTTTTATGTGAGAAAGGGTTAAGAGTCGTTTGCTCTGAAGATATTTAAGTAGTCTGATAGACCATCTTTATCTTGTGTATTTGATTTAACCCTTTCCCCTCATACGGCAATTCTGCAGCAGACGACTTCAAACATATTTTGTCAAAACATAGAAAATCTCCATAATTGCAATTTCTTCTTTTGTCTATATGTTTTCAAAAAGCCGTCTGCTGCACAGGCGTCCGAAAGCGTGTATATGAGGGAAAGGGTTAAAACATTTCTGATAACAAATACATTGTTCGGTTTCAACATGCTCTACAGTTTTCCTCAACAATATTTTCCAATTTTGTCTTCTACTAAATGTCGTCTGTATTTGAGAATATGATTGGGAAAATGTACAAGGTGGCTTTCCGAACTGGGTAGGTTCTGAGTAGCCTTTACATCAGCTCGATCTTAGTATAATCTATATAACTTATCAAAAGCTTTCAACAAGCTTATGCAATTACTATATTGTACTTCATCGGTGGTGTAGAGGTAGAGAGGTGCGGGAGGTTCGCGGGTTCGATCCCCAATGCTTTAACAATTTGTAGTAATGGCTACCTTCTTTGTTGCTCATGGTCGCGGGTTTACCATAACGACTGACTGATCGGTGTCAGGGTACCTTCAGTGGCGCTCTTGGTCGCGGGTTTACCATAACGACTGACTGATCGGTGTCAGGGTACCTTCATTGGCGCTCTTGGTCGCGGGTTTACCATAACGACTGACTGATCGGTGTCAGGGTACCTTCATTGGCGCTCTTGGTCGCGGGTTTACCATAACGACTGACTGATTGGTGTCAGGGTACCTTCATTGGCGCTCTTGGTCGCGGGTTTACCATAACGACTGACTGATTGGTGTCAGGGTACCTTCATTGGCGCTCTTGGTCGCGGGTTTACCATAACGACTGACTGATCGGTGTCAGGGTACCTTCAGTGGCGCTCTTGGTCGCGGGTTTACCATAACGACTGACTGATCGGTGTCAGGGTACCTTCATTGGCGCTCTTGGTCGCGGGTTTACCATAACGACTGACTGATCGGTGTCAGGGTACCTTCATTGGCGCTCTTGGTCGCGGGTTTACCATAACGACTGACTGATCGGTGTCAGGGTACCTTCATTGGCGCTCTTGGTCGCGGGTTTACCATAACGACTGACTGATCGGTGTCAGGGTACCTTCAGTGGCGCTCTTGGTCGCGGGTTTACCATAACGACTGACTGATCGGTGTCAGGGTACCTTCATTGGCGCTCTTGGTCGCGGGTTTACCATAACGACTGACTGATTGGTCTCAGGGTACCTTCATTGGCGCTCTTGGTCGCGGGTTTACCATAACGACTGACTGATTGGTCTCAGGGTACCTTCATTGGCGCTCTTGGTCGCGGGTTTACCATAACGACTGACTGATTGGTCTCAGGGTACCTTCATTGGCGCTCTTGGTCGCGGGTTTACCATAACGACTGACTGATTGGTCTCAGGGTACCTTCATTGGCGCTCTTGGTCGCGGGTTTACCATAACGACTGACTGATTGGTGTCAGGGTACCTTCATTGGCGCTCTTGGTCGCGGGTTTACCATAACGACTGACTGATCGGTGTCAGGGTACCTTCATTGGCGCTCTTGGTCGCGGGTTTACCATAACGACTGACTGATTGGTGTCAGGGTACCTTCATTGGCGCTCTTGATCGCGGGTTTACCATAACGACTGACTGATTGGTGTCAGGGTACCTTCATTGGCGCTCTTGGTCGCGGGTTTACCATAACGACTGACTGATTGGTGTCAGGGTACCTTCAGTGGCGCTCTTGGTCGCGGGTTTACCATAACGACTGACTGATTGGTGTCAGGGTACCTTCAGTGGCGCTCTTGGTCGCGGGTTTACCATAACGACTGACTGATTGGTGTCAGGGTACCTTCATTGGCGCTCTTGGTCGCGGGTTTACCATAACGACTGACTGATCGGTGTCAGGGTACCTTCATTGGCGCTCTTGGTCGCGGGTTTACCATAACGACTGACTGATCGTGTCAGGGTACCTTCATTGGCGCTCTTGGTCGCGGGTTTACCATAACGACTGACTGATCGGTGTCAGGGTACCTTCATTGGCGCTCTTGTCGCGGGTTTACCTTAACGACTGACTGATTGGTGTCAGGGTACCTTCAAGTGGCGCGTCTTGGTCGCGGGTTTACCATAACGACTGACTGATTGGTGTCAGGGTACCTTCATTGGCGCTCTTGGTCGCGGGTTTACCATAACGACTGACTGATCGGTGTCAGGGTACCTTCAGTGGCGCTCTTGGTCGCGGGTTTACCATAACGACTGACTGATTGGTGTCAGGGTACCTTCATTGGCGCTCTTGGTCGCGGGTTTACTACAACGAATGACTGATTGGTGTCAGGGTACCTTCATTGGCGCTCTTGGTCGCGGGTTTACCACAACGACTGACTGATCGGTGTCAGGGTACCTTCATTGGCGCTCTTGGTCGCGGGTTTACCATAACGACTGACTGATCGTGTCAGGGTACCTTCATTGGCGCTCTTGGTCGCGGTTTACCATAACGACTGACTGATTGGTGGTGTCAGGGTACCTGCATTGGCGCTCTTGGTCGCGGGTTTACCATAACGACTGACTGATCGGTGTCAGGGTACCTTCATTGGCGCTCTTGGTCGCGGGTTTACAATAACGACTGACTGATTGGTGTCAGGGTACCTTCATTGGCGCTCTTGGTCGCGGGTTACCATAACGACTGACTGATCGGTGTCAGGGTACCTTCATTGGCGCTCTGGTCGCGGTTTACCATAACGACTGACTGATCGGTGTCAGGGTACCTTCATTGGCGCTCTTGGTCGCGGGTTTACCATAACGACTGACTGATTGGTGTCAGGGTACCTTCATTGGCGCTCTTGGTCGCGGGTTTACCATAACGACTGACTGATTGGTCTCAGGGTACCTTCATTGGCGCTCTTGGTCGCGGGTTTACCATAACGACTGACTGATTGGTGTCAGGGTACCTTCATTGGCGCTCTTGGTCGCGGGTTTACCATAACGACTGACTGATTGGTGTCAGGGTACCTTCATTGGCGCTCTTGTCGCGGGTTTACCATAACGACTGACTGATTGGTGTTGGGTACCTTCATTGGCGCTCTTGGTCGCGGGTTTACCATAACGACTGACTGATTGGTGTCAGGGTACCTTCATTGGCGCTCTGGTCGCGGGTTTACCATAACGACTTGACTGATTGGTGTCAGGGTACCTTCATTGGCGCTCTTGGTCGCGGGTTTACCATAACGACTGACTGATTGGTGTCAGGGGTACTTCATTGGCGCTCTTGGTCGCGGGTTTACCATAACGACTGACTGATTGGTGTCAGGGTACCTTCATTGGCGCTCTTGGTCGCGGGTTTACCATAACGACTGACTGATCGGTGTCAGGGTACCTTCATTGGCGCTCTTGGTCGCGGGTTTACCATAACGACTGACTGATCGGTGTCAGGGTACCTTCATTGGCGCTCTTGGTCGCGGGTTTACCATAACGACTGACTGATCGGTGTCAGGGTACCTTCATTGGCGCTCTTGGTCGCGGGTTTACCATAACGACTGACTGATCGGTGTCAGGGTACCTTCATTGGCGCTCTTGGTTGCGGGTTTACCATAACGACTGACTGATCGGTGTCAGGGTACCTTCATTGGCGCTTTTGGTCGCGGGTTTACCATAACGACTGACTGATCGGTGTCAGGGTACCTTCATTGGCGCTCTTGGTTGCGGGTTTACCATAACGACTGACTGATCGGTGTCAGGGTACCTTCATTGGCGCTCTTGGTCGCGGGTTTACCATAACGACTGACTGATCGGTGTCAGGGTACCTTCATTGGCGCTCTTGGTCGCGGGTTTACCATAACGACTGACTGATCGGTGTCAGGGTACCTTCATTGGCGTTCTTGGTTGCGGGTTTACCATAACGATTGACTGATCGGTGTCAGGGTACCTTCATTGGCGCTCTTGGTCGCGGGTTTACCATAACGACTGACTGATCGGTGTCAGGGTACCTTCATTGGCGCTCTTGGTCGCGGGTTTACCATAACGACTGACTGATCGGTGTCAGGGTACCTTCATTGGCGCTCTTGGTCGCGGGTTTACCATAACGACTGACTGATCGGTGTCAGGGTACCTTCATTGGCGCTCTTGGTCGCGGGTTTACCATAACGACTGACTGATCGGTGTCAGGGTACCTTCATTGGCGCTCTTGGTTGCGGGTTTACCATAACGACTGACTGATCGGTGTCAGGGTACCTTCATTGGCGCTCTTGGTCGCGGGTTTACCATAACGACTGACTGATCGGTGTCAGGGTACCTTCATTGGCGCTCTTGGTCGCGGGTTTACCATAACGACTGACTGATCGGTGTCAGGGTACCTTCATTGGCGCTCTTGGTCGCGGGTTTACCATAACGACTGACTGATCGGTGTCAGGGTACCTTCATTGGCGCTCTTGGTCGCGGGTTTACCATAACGACTGACTGATCGGTGTCAGGGTACCTTCATTGGCGCTCTTGGTCGCGGGTTTACCATAACGACTGACTGATCGGTGTCAGGGTACCTTCATTGGCGCTCTTGGTCGCGGGTTTACCATAACGACTGACTGATCGGTGTCAGGGTACCTTCATTGGCGCTCTTGGTCGCGGGTTTACCATAACGACTGACTGATCGGTGTCAGGGTACCTTCATTGGCGCTCTTGTTTGCGGGTTTACCATAACGACTGACTGATCGGTGTCAGGGTACCTTCATTGGCGCTCTTGGTTGCGGGTTTACCATAACGACTGATTGATCGGTGTCAGGGTACCTTCATTGGCGCTCTTGGTTGCGGGTTTACCATAACGACTGACTGACAGGTGTCAGGATAAATGGACCAGTAGTACTGGTAAAATACACGCCGTGATATAACTGAAAAATTGTTGAAAAGTGCGTAAAACACCATACAATGATAATAATTAATATGTAAACAATGTAAATCTGGTTCGGCACTGTTTCCGAAAAAAACCATCCCTGTCCCTTTTTCCGATGCACGGGTTTATTTCGGGAAATATTAATAGTGCACGAATATTGTCATAGAAAAAGGTTAACGTATTCAGTAGCAATAAGATGCACAAAGGTCGTCTGTCTAAATGATTCAATTATATGATAAAACACTCGGTAGTCTCCCTAGGTACCTAATTCGGGCTGTGTCACACGGAAATCAATTATTGGATCCCGTCTTTTTATAAGGGATGTCAACGGTTACCGATATGAATAACCGGTTTATCGTTTGATATTCTGATCGGTTAACCGGTTAATTGTTTGATATTCTGATCGGTTAACCGATTAATCGCTTTATTTTCGGATCGGTTTATCGGTTAATCGCTTGATATTCCGCACGGTTAACCGGTCAATTGTTTGATTTTTGGATATGTTAATCGGTTAATTGTTTGATATTCGGATCGGTTAGCCGTTTAATCGTTTGATATTATGATCGGTTAATTGTTTGATGTTCGAATCGGTTAATTGCTTGATATTATGAACAGTTAACCGGTTAATCGTTTGCTATTCCGATCGATTAACCGGTTAACCAGATACAATCATAGATAATCAATATTAGCTTACTTCGGTGTTTTGTTTTTTGTTGTCGTTTTTCTTGGACATTTCCAAATTGAAATAATGAATTCACCCACCGACGTATATACACATATACATGTACTTAACAATTTAACCTTATCACAGCGGTGACTCAAAAATATATTTAACCTTTTTTCCGGGTACTCGCTTACTTGAATTACGAACCAATTAATCGTATAACAAACTGTTACCCGGTTCTACAGCTGCATCTACACAGTTAGATAAAGAAATTACATAAGCATAACCTATATTCAGAGAATAGAGAAGGAAGAGTCAAAATATCTTGCTTCCACGATGCCTCTGTTTGCATATGCTGTGAGTACTAAACAGAATCGTCTCAGTGAGAAGATCTGTCTTCTGTTGAACGAGTATGACTAAAGTCTTCAGTAGTATAAATGTGAGTCAGTTAACTGATATTCTCCCAACATTATGAGCTCGTCTGTTTTTCGAAGAAAACAAGTCGGGCTTTTGTGATACCACTGGCGTCATCATCGGCATCATTGGCGTCGTCGTCGTTGTTGTCTGCGTTTGCGTCGTCACAACGTTAACCTAACCTCATGACCTAAAAATCGGTCATAATTTTCAAATGAAACTTAGTACATATGTTCCTAGGAATAATACGCATGTCTGTACCAAGTCACATAACTCTGGCTTCAATAATTATTAGTAGTGTCCCTTTTTCGACGAGCGTTGGCGTTTGCTTTCGGCACTCTCGTCGCTCTTCTTACTATCCAACACAATCAAGTGGTGTGGGTACTCAAAATATTCGTCTTTCTAGATCCCATTATTGAAATAAGGATTTTAAAACATGAAATACGCTCCTGATCTCGAGCTGTATTTTTAAATACGAAATTGAATCGCTTTTCTGGAAGGTGGGTTTTGATGTGATATGGCTTTATTGAATAGATACTTCACATTTCCAGACTCTATAGGGATTCGAATCCGTCGTTTAATGTGGTTTTCTTACCCCTGTTAGCCTAAACATATTATATTTCCCATATTCATATTTAATTTATATAACATACACAAATTATCGTTTTGGATAGGGACGAAAGTGCAAACTAAGTAATACCCGTTTCTAGCTTATAATACAAACTAAATATGGCTGACAATGTGTCTCCAATGAAGGCCAATAGTGTACAAATGTGAAAACAATGACGTCGATACATTTAGAGAACTATGTATGTACAGTTGTGTATGGCCCGGCCCGTCTTGTTGAATAAGGACAGGGATGGTCGAGTGAATTAACTGAAGTGCTACTTTTCTCTAAATTATTAATATAATTGAGGAAGTATTTTTCTATTATTCTTTTTTATCGGTTTTGATGATAAACCTTCGATTTTGTGTTTTATTCGTGTTTATTGTAATTTTAGAGGTGTGTGTTTTTATACGCCCGTTTTGAAAAAAACGGATCGTATTATACCTGTGGCGTACGGGCGGGCTGGTGGGCGGGCGGCGTCCAGTATGTTGTCAGCTCAATAACTTTAGAAGCCTTTGTCTAATCATCACCAAATTTGGTCAGAATGTGTATTGGCATAATATCTCGGACAATTCGATAAATACCCATATTGCTTTAGTCAATCAAAAGTTATCGCCCTTTAATTATACAAATTACCTAAAATTGGTCTTGTCAGCTCAATAACTTAAAAGGCCTTTGTCCAATCATCACCAAATTTTGTCAGAATGTGTATTGGGATAATACCTCGCGCAAGTTTGATAACTAGCCATATTGTTTTACTCAATCGAGAGTTATGGCCCTTTAATTATAGAAATTACCCAACATTGGTCTTGTTAGCTCAATAACTTTAGGAGCCTTTGTCCAATCATTATTAAATTTAGTCCGAATGTGTCTTTGCATAATATCTCAGACAAGTTCAATAACTAGCCATATCAATTTAGTCAATCGAGAGTTATGGCCCTTTAATTATAGAAATAACCTAAAATTAGTCTTGTCAGCTCAATAACTTTAGAAGCCTTTGTCTAATCATCACCAAATTTAGTTAGAATGTGTATTGGCATAATATCTTGGACAAGTTCGATAACTAGCCATATCATTTTCGTCAATTGGGAGTTATGTTACTTTAATTTTAGAAATTACCTAAAATTGGTGTTGTCAGCTCAATAACTTCAGAAACCTTAATCTAATCATCAACAAATTTGGTCAGAATGTGTATTGGCATAATATCTCGGACAAGTTCGACAACTAGCCATATCGCTGTAGTCAATAGAGAGTTATTGCTCTTTAATTATAGAAATTGACTTAAATTGGTCTTGTCAGCTCAATAACTTTAGGAGCTTTTGTCCAATCATCACCAAATTTGGTCAGAACGTGTATTTTGGCGTAATATCTCGGACAAGTTCGATTACTAGCCATATTGCTCCAGTAGTGAGTTATTGCCCTATAATTATAGAAATTACCTAAAATTGGTCTTGTCAGCTAAATAACTTGTGAAGCCTTTATCCGATCATCACCAAATTTAGACAATATGTTGATGTGCAGAATATCTTGGTCACGTTTGATAACTTACAACGTTATCTTAGTCACTACACAATTATGTCCCTCGAAATGGCCAAAACTGTACTAACAGTGTCCGCTCTCTAAGTTTGGCTGACGTACAACCAATTATCACTATACTTGGTCTCAAAAAAACAGGAAAGGCGTATTTTGGGATATTTAGCGCTCTTGTTTTATATTGCATCTATTACAATGATTTGCTGTTTGACTAGAAACTATATAGTTTACTTCAAAACAATAGTGTCAGTGTCGTTCATTGTCATTGGTCGCATACGTTCAATCGGTTTTGTCACGCGACGACGGAATGACAGCGATATGAACTTGTTGTTTCTCATGTTGTGACGACGTTTTCGGCGGCGAGGGCGTCAAACAATAACGTTGACCTAAACCTTCAAGTCGGTTATATTGACGTCAAAATATGCAAACACTTTAACGGTTTTTGTTTTGTATTTCTACACTTGCATTTACAGTGAACGCGGGGGACGGCGAGACATATACTTGTGAATTATTCATTTTTTTAAATATCGATGACATAATGTCATGACCAAACAAAAGAAGCTCTGTCTTCAATTCTACCTCGATTCCTTGTAAATAAGTTTATATTTAGAAGTGTGCCCGCCTCGATGATGTAGTGGTAGAGCGTCTTTGGGGGAGGCCGTGTGTTCCTTCCCCAATATATTCGTCGTCATGCCAATATACTTTAAAAACAGCAATGGCTCTCCATCCTTGGTGCTCATACGTTTATCTTACCTATATATATTGACAAAGCGCTGAAAATATAACGTGTTAAAGGCGAATCAACTATTTGTCATTAACGTACTAATTAAACAACTATACAAAACGTGTTTGCCAACCAGATGCTAATATCACGTGACCATTTTTCCTCACGCAATTGACACATGCCATTTCTTTTTTAAACAATAATACCTTTTTTGAAATATATTTATATGCATTTATCTCTTTTGCTATCTTATGCTTAAAGCCTCTCTAGTTGTGTTTGTACATTTTTTATAATGTATATACTTTTCAGTTGTTAAAGTGATTTATAATCCGAACGCGGACGGATAATTTTAATTGATTATATATGTATTATATATATATATATGTATTATATATATATATATATATGTGTGTGTGTGAGTGTGTTTACATGTTTGTTAAAGTGTATACACCAGTCATTAAAGCGAATCTGACTGACTTACTTACTAACTTACGAAAAAAGGCAACATTGTTACGTTCCTGTATTTACAAGGACTGTTACACGATTTTCGGGGAACGTTTTGATCTTGTCTGTATAATGATTACGTGCAATAAAACGTGTGGAATGAATATTACATGCTTATCATTAGCGTAGTAATTAAACTACTTAACACAAAGAAGGATCAAAGAGGCCAATAGGCCTAGATAGATCTCGGAAAAAGGTAAAGGTAAAAGGTAAAGGGTTTGCCAACCTTTTGGTTAAGATATCACGTGACAACTTTTCATCACGCGTGAGTCACGTGACAAAAGTAAAAGACATAGGACCCGCTTGTTGCGCATAAACTAGTTTCGGTTTAAAACTAGTTTCGTAAACCATCCATTTGTTAATCAAAACAGTTTTAAAACTAAAACCAGTTGTTCCATTTGTATACACAAACTTAAAACTGTTTTCCTAAACCGATCAAACCGCCCTCGGATGTGGTTTCGGAGGTTTGATGTATCCGAATACATGGTCACTTGGAAGAGAGAAAATGGCGACTGGACCGCTAAGATTAGCCCTAACATGGGGAAATGTACTAGACTGGGTTCAGACATAGTCTGATAATGGTCATAAGAATATATTTGGATTTTTAAACATATAAATACTTGTAATTATGATCAGAAAATTAAAAGATAAAAACATTTGTTTCAAAGTCAGCCATGTTGTTCTCAAAACAGGCCGGAGCATGCCGCGCAGGCTAACCCGGTTATACACTTTCCGCCTCCTGTGGTTTTTCTATTTCAGGAATCATTGCTCTATACCTCTAACACCCTGAGACGGAATGTGTCGGCCCGGATCGGTCTGCGCGGATCTGGGTCGATACATTACGCAGAGGCCATAATGTTTTTTTTTTCGCGGGACGGCTCATATTATAAACATCAAGGTTGTTTAGACTTATCATTCATATCTATCGATAATTGATGAAAGATATGTAGTCTTCACCAATAGGCTAGACTATAGGAGAATGTAGCAAGTTGTCTGCAAAGAATTATGTGTTGAGGTTTTGGTTCTAACCCTTTTGGCTAGGCGTGAAACCTATTTTAAAAACCCTGGTTTAGGGGGCATTTTTTACCCCTTTGTAAACAATGCAAATTTAGGTGCCATTGCTCAGAATGACTTTATGGCGAGGTGATTTACCTTGGTAAAAAAAATACCAAGTTTAGTTACAACCGTTTCCCGCCAAGCCCTCGATGTGCATAATGAATGTGGTATGCCATCTTGCGTATTATTGATATGGCAATAACATATGCTTAAACTAAGTTATGGTGCGAGAATGTCGGTAAACACTTTATCTGAACTGTCCAACGTGATGTAACTGAAATATCGTTGAAATATGCATTAAACTCCAATAAAACAATCAACCAATCAATTAATCAACCAATCAATTAATCAACCAATCAATTTATCAACAACAATCAATCCCTCAATCAATCAATATTTCAACCAATAAACCAAACAATTAATCAATTAAAATCGTTCAAGCAGATGTAACTTCTAACAACACATTAGAAAATGTAGTTGCACGGGTGTTACTACAATAACCCCTGTATTGTGATCCGGGATTACAGAGATTCAACAAGACCCCCAGATTGCCGAGACTCGGCCCATACTCATTACTTAAAGTCTAACCTCGTATTTGGAATGCATAAACGGAGATAAAACGAAGATAAACGTCATGTCGCAGACAGTTCTGAATTCCCGATACACGGTGCAACATCTCTTTTACCAAGTTTATTTATTAATGGGCCACACCACAGAAAAGTCGACTTTCGTTCGTAATTGTCGGACCTGCATTCATAATTGTGCGACCTTCGTTCGAAAAATCTGCGATGCCACCTTCGTTCGTAATTGTGCGACCTTCATTGCTCATTTTGCGACTTTCGTTCGAAAATTTGCCAGGCCACTTTCGGTCGGAACATTGAGACTAATTTCGGAAGTTGCGACCTTTGTTAGGTACTTTGCTACCTTCTTTTGGTACTTTGCGAACCTCGTTCGGAACTTATCGACCTTTGTTCGGACATTTTTCGACAACATTCGGAAGTTTACGAACTTCGTTCGGTACTTTACGGTTTACGACCTGTGTTCATATCAGCCTGCTGCTCCTCTGCGTAATCTGGTCCGGATAGTACCCAAAGTTGTTCTACACATATACCAAAATAATGCAACCATTGATTTTCAAAACACACCAATTCGTTTTTTCTTGTGACATGTAATACTCTTTCAGCGCGAAATTAATAAAAGAAAACGTTTCCATGTTCAACACCGGGCGTCTACGTTGCTCATTCAATAGGAGTTTTTGCATATTTTGCTTACTAAAATACAAACAATACTGATTTCAGGTCACAGCTCGTCGCGAGATGACTAACATACTAAATCTGTATTGTTTCCAAAAACACACACAAATATTGCCATTAACGCTGAAAGAGTTAAACAGAGTTTCCTTCTTAATCTGTTAGTGTTTGTTCAGCTGGCTTTGCTGTTTTGTTGTACGTAACTTACGACTGTAATATCATAGTTTAATTAGTGTTTTAAATACTTCCTTACAGCAGCTGCAGTAGCACGTAGCATCACTGTTTTTATATCTATTTTATCCCTGCACATTTTCCTGGGCAAATGCATACAGATTATCTTGCGAAGTTCAATCACTATGGATTATGATTATGGTAAACGTCACCGAAATATAATGTGACGTCATTGAAATATGCTTTTACGTCATTCGAAATCTGGTAGTTGGGTGTGGTTCATATGCCAGTCATAAGATATATTTCATGTGTAAATCATAGTATTTCTTTATTAAGAATATACACATTTGTATTGGTTTTCTTTATCTTGTCTTAAAAGTTATACATGATATATAATATAAAGAAAATTATGTTGCAGTGGCGATACAGGTTTGATTGAGTATTATAGAACAATTGACACCCCTCTCGATTTCTCGAAATATCATTGGTCAACGGACCTCGTAGTACAGTACTAAAACATGTATCGTTACTGCAACATGATATTCCCTATACACTCTTAGTATATAGTTTCAAAAAAACTTAAAGAAATGGGGAAGTGGACTCACTATGCTTAGTTTGGTCTTTGCCTAATTTAGTAAAGTATTACATATGAGTCGTTCAACCGGAGAAAACCAACATTATGAACTCTGCGTAATGTATCGATCAAGATTCGCGCAGGCTAATCTGGGTCGACACATTCCACCTCAGGGGTATAGAGGTAAAAAGAGTATTGATTACTGAAACAGAAAATCCACAGTAGGCGAAAGTGTCCGGTTTAGCCAGCGCGGCATGCTTTGTCTGATCCCGGACGATACTGTACGCAAAGTCCAAAATGTTGGTTTTCTCGCTCGTGGAACAGCTCATAGTTTTCAGTGTTAGATAACATGGCTGTACACGTACTATTCGGAAGTGTTAGTTTGGAGGGACGAAGTTGCTTTCTTTAGTGTCGTCTGTGTATATCAAAGGTTTATGAATGACATGAATTCTCGCGAGATCACATCTAGACGGCGAGAAAAAAACGATAAATAGTCTTTTCACGTAACAATTTGCTATTTATGGAAGGCTAGCATCCATATTTATTGACGTATTATTTTCAAATAGACGTAACTCAGTCTGGAAACTATAGTTAACACTTTCCGGGATAGAGATATAGAGCAATGATTCCTGAAACAGACAATCCTCAGGAGGTGAAAAGTGTCTATCCGGGTAATCCTGTACAGCATGCTTAAGCTAATCCGGATCGATACTTTACGCAGAGTCCACAATGTTGGTTTTCTCGCGGGACGGCTCATTTCTCATTCAATTGTTATAATTATGTCTAGGTTAATGGTGCATTTAAGAAAGCACACATCACTTTCAATCCATGAAATAATTCATACCTCAGCCGAGCCCCCGATAGCTCAGTCGGTAGCGATGCGGGTAGTGACCCCAAGAATTGTGGGTTCGAACCATAGTTTCCATTGTTTGACAAAAGTCACTGTGACAAGCGTCAGTCGTCGTCCTCCCCAAGTGATAACAGTATATGCATCAGACGACTTTGAAAACGTATTGGAATGAAAACTGAACAATATCGGAAAGAAATGAAATCATAAGTATAGGCTAGAGTTGTAAACAGTGTGAGAAAAGGAGCAATTTCTCTCTTTGTCTAAATATGTTAACAAATTGTCTGCTGAAAATACATTAAAACGTCTATATGTCGTGATGTGTAGCGTTTATTCGAGAATGTTTTTAGGACGTATCGTTCTTTAAATCGACAAAAAGAGAAACGACAATCTGAATAAAGTACGCGATCTGACCAAATGTAAGCCTATGCGTAGCATTAATAGGAGATGGTTTTTATGAGATTTAGAGAATCGATTGAAATCGCTCATTAAGAGCAGTTTCTACCTTTGTCTTAATATTTTCAAAACGTTTCTGCTAAATATGCATCAACATTTATCTATATGTCGTAAAGTGTGGCGTTTATGCACAACTATTTTGAGAAAGTATCGTTCTTTTTAATCAGTAAAACATGTAAACGACTGCACTGGCACTCTTTTTAAATGAATTAAATTTCAAATGATTTTCATGCACTGTGAACTGCTAATATATTAAGTCCGCGTCTGTTGGTTTGGGGCTTTGCGCTTTCTGACTAAAGCACTTCCCTCGTACAGACGTATTTTGACGCCTTCTGCAGCAGCCGACATTAAAACAAATTGTGACAATTAAAGAAATTGCTAACCATGTCCCTCATTCAGACGTATATTGACGCATCTGCAGCAGACAAAGTTCGAAACATTTTGACAAAAGAAGAAATTGCTGATCAGGTTCCTCATACAGATGCATTGTGACGCCTCTGCAGCAGACGAATCTATAAATAATTGTGTCGAAAAGGAGTCATTGCTAATGATGAGCAGTTCCTTCTTCGGCCACTAAGTTTTCATCTCTTTTCAATTATAAGTGTTTCTATGTTTTGCTTTTATTTTTTCAAAGACGTCTACTGCATCTGGGAAAGTGTAATCGTCGATTGTTTTTGACAGTTCAATGGCGTATTGTGGACATTGATTGACCGCGAACACTGAATACATCGGGGGGTTTTCACTCGAAAAGCACTGCCCAAACTGAATAAAGCAAATAGCGGAAGACGATATAGCAAATGCTTATTTGTTCGTTCTCACAATGTAAAAATCGCAAACAACAGTAGTAGAAGCGTTACAGATTGAGTTCGGTTTTACGCCCTTTTCAACATTTGTTCAGTCATATCACGTCGGCTAGTTCACCTACTCATGCGTTTCCTGTCTTACTCACATCAGTACTACACAACATTCGTTCCAAGCGAATGGCTGCAATTTCCACATAGACTGTTATAGCCATTGGCGAAAGTCGAATGATGCTTGTCACATTGACTTTTGTCAAATGTCGGAAAGAATGTTGGCCGAGCTTGGGTTCGAAATCGAAGCCCATGGATTGGCAGCTCGAGTCGCTAACGACTTAACAATCGGGCATCGTCAAGCTTTAACGATCATCTTGATGTTAATCAATTTGTCTCGTTATCGGACAGGGGGGCTTTCAGCGAATATTCCTTGTATAGTTTAAATGCAATGTGTTTTCAATGAAATATTGAATAGTGAATGGCAATATGACATAAAAGCAAGCAAATAACTTCTCATATGGATTGATTGGTTGGTGTTTTATGCCGCATTTAACTATTTCCAGTTCTATTACGGCGTTTCCTGGGTAAGTTACCAATACTACAGGTCCAGTAATCCTGACAGCAGCGAGTCAGTCGTTAAACCTACCCCGCACCACTGAGTGCCAAGGAGAGCAGCCGTTACTTCCATTTTTAAAGTCTTTGGTATGAACCGACCAGGGATCGAACCAGCGACCTCCTGCACCCAAGGCGGGCGCTCCAAAATTACACCATCGAGGCAGTCATTTTCGTATGGAACCGCCTTAGACATTGTATGCTTATTTCCTCATTTATTATCATTTCTGTATACTAATTACGATTTACTAATATCAAATTTACTGTAACTCAGGTATGAAGAGGATAGCCATAATTTGATTATGCGTAATATATATAGGATGTTTATGACCGATACTGGTTTGTTTACCTCGTTCATCTATCGTGACGTTTGTGTTTACCGGATACACGTTCACAGCCATTTTGTAAACATTCGCGGAGGAATACACAAAGAGCGATTCTGTCATGCTATATTTCATGTGTCACATATAAAGAAATACGTAATGGGTATATTACATCGGATACAAGCATTGACATGTGATAAAGAAATATATTTGAATTTAACTGATAGAAAACAGTTCAGCACCTGATCAGACTGTACACACACACATGCTGATCATACATGTTCGAAATCAAACTTTGCTGCGTCGAGTCACTACATAGCCGTCCCGCGAGAAAAAACAACATAATGGCATCTGCGTAATGTATCGACCAGATCAGCCTGCGCTGTCCGCGCAGACTGATCCGGCCGACACATTCCGTCTTAAGGGGATAGATGTATAGAGTAGTGATTCCTGAATCAGAAAATCCATAGGAGGCGAAAGGTGTATGGCCGGATTAGTCTGCTCGGCATGCTTATGCTGATCCGGGTTGACACTTTACGCAGAGACCACAATGTTGGTTTTCTCGCGAGACGGCTCATATGTTAAACAACGTGATGGGAAAAGAAAACAGACTCAAACGAGTCAAGGTGGAACTTCGTTTACCGTAATCAAATAGTCCGGCTTCATAATACGCTAATTCAGTTTGGGGGTCTCGCGAGACCTAGACACCATTATACGGGATTTTACGAGAACGTCTTATGCGGATTATAAGTTTGATTTGTTTTCCCAATAACGTGAGAAAGTCCCATTCCGTCTCTCAAATAGAAGGGGTTTTCTCTGGGAAAAATAAGCGTACCGACCAGACCAGAACTTTCGAATATATGTGATCTTAAAACATCTGTTTTTGGAATGCACATACACAAACATTTGATGGAACGAAATTATAACATTTTTGAAAAAAGTGAAGTTTATTTTATAGTTTTTGAATTATATCATTTTTCTTGTAAAAAACCCCATACATTTATAATGTTATAATTAAACATGGGTTTGTTATTATTATAGTATATGAACCATATAGAAAAGCTTTTTATAGAAAGACAATCCTCTGTGATATTTTCCAAATGTTCTCATTCGATAGCATTACGGGCATTATTAGTATCGCATATGGACAATTTCGAGAGACTATTTGTAGCATCGTAACCCAATCTTGTGTCAGTTTTTATTCAAAGGTCAAATTACGCCAAATACATCCGCTGTAATGCTGATCAACACCCAAATAGTCCCCAAACATCGTTTGCGTAGAAATTAGTGTATACCATCAACAGAATGTAATGAATATATAACATTGGGTTTAAATTCATTGTAAATGTGTATAGGATGCACTGGAAATTACTAGATAGGCGACAACTTAAGGGTTTCGCGGGATAGAATGAGTGAAGAGGAGCAGAATTATACCGAACTACCAACTGGCCACACGCAATACTAAATATATATGTTATGAATATGTAATTTCAATTCTTACATGATTCAAAACGTAACAATTGATGACACTCAAGGTTTTTTGGCAACACCAAAATTATTTCCGCAAGTCTAAAAGATAAACACACCATACTATTGGTTTTGGCGCCAAAGCGATAACGTTATGACGTCATACCGCTGAAGTGCTGAACGTGACGTCACTTTCCAAGTATTTGGTCACGTGAAAATATTTGATTCAAGAGCCCCTATTAAAAGCATTCTCCGACTATCAAAACTAAATGTATGAGAAATTTAAAAACACCGTTGTTTGCACTGGATCTTTGACAAGTTTCAGTTTAAATTTCAGGTCTCTAGCTGATTCCGTTATTTGCTGGTACGAGATCTACAGAAATATGTAGTCAAAATGTCGATTTTTCGGGTTTTAACCTTAAAAATATCTAAAACTAGATTTTTCCCAGATATAACGAAACCGCCCAGACCTAGATCGCATTGTGGTCTATCAGTGTGGCTAATTTCAGCGAAATCGTTCTCACCGATTTCTTTGTCCTCAAATCGCTGAATTTTACAACACATTGTGTCCCAATAGCCGTATAGACATTTGTTCCGTAGAACAGAATAGAATAATTCTGTTCCACTACACTCATTCTATACTAGAAAGGCGACACCTTAAGGGTTTCGCGGGATAGAATGAGTGGAGAGGAACAGAATTGCATCCGAACTACCAACCGACCACACACAATGCTGAATATATTATTTCGATTCTAACATGATCCAAAACGTAACAATTGATGAAACTAGTATTTTGCAACACCAAAATTATCTCCGTAAGTCTAAAAGATAAATAGAACATTATTATCGGGATTTGGCGCCAAAGTTTAGTTTAAACTTATTTATTTTACATCGATTGCGAAACAAGCTTTAAGCTTAAATTAATCACACTCGATGTCTGCTTCCTGGAGACTTAACCAGTACTCGTGCCGTTTTGTGTTGAAAAATCTCAAAAGGACCCGCTCATCACGGGACTCGAACCAGGGACCTTTGATACGAGAGGCCGACGCTCTACCTCTGCACCACTGCAACGTTATGACGTCAACCGCTGACGTGACGTCATTTTCCTAGTCACGCCCACAGATTTTTTTAAAATCAAGAACCCCTATTGAAAGCTTTCTCCAAGAATCCAAACTGAATGTATGAGAAATCTAAAAACACCGTTGTTTGCACCGGATCTCGGACAAGTTTCAATACGAATTTCAGGTCTCTAGCTGATTCCGTTTTTTGCTAGTGCGAGATCTACAGAAATATGTAGTCAAAATGTCGATTTTTCGGGTTTTAACCTTAAAAATCTCTGAAACTAGATTTTTCCCAGATATAAAGAACACGCCCAGACCTAGATCGCATTGAGTTCTATAAGTGTGGCTAATTTCAGCGAAATCGTTCTCACCGATTTCTTTGTCCCCAGATCGCTGAATTTTACAACACATTGTGTCCCAATAGCCGTATAGACATTTGTTCCGTAGAACAGAATAGAATAATTCTGTTCCACTACACTCATTCTATACTAGATAGGCGACACCTTAAGGGTTTCGCGGGATAGAATGAGTGAAGAGGAGCAGAATTATACCGAACTACCAACTGGCCACACGCAATACTAAATATATATGTTATGAATATGTAATTTCAATTCTTACATGATTCAAAACGTAACAATTGATGACACTCAAGGTTTTTTGGCAACACCAAAATTATTTCCGCAAGTCTAAAAGATAAACACACCATACTATTGGTTTTGGCGCCAAAGCGATAACGTTATGACGTCATACCGCTGAAGTGCTGAACGTGACGTCACTTTCCAAGTATTTGGTCACGTGAAAATATTTGATTCAAGAGCCCCTATTAAAAGCATTCTCCAACTATCAAAACTAAATGTATGAGAAATCTAAAAACACCGTTGTTTGCACTGGATATTGGACAAGTTTCAGTATGAATTTCAGGTCTCTAGCTGAATCCGTTTTTTGCTGATGCGAGATCTACAGAAATATGTAGTCAAAATGTCGATTTTTCGGGTTTTAACCTTAAAAATATCTGAAACTAGATTTTTCCCAGATATAACGAAACCGCCCAGACCTAGATCGCATCGAGTTCTATAAGTGTGGCTAATTTCAGCGAAATCGTTCTCACCGATTTCTTTGTCCCCAGATCGCTGAATTTTACAACACATTGTGTCCCAATAGCCGTATAGACATTTGTTCCATAGAACAGAATAGAATAATTCTGTTCCACTACACTCATTCTATACTAGAAAGGCGACACCTTAAGGGTTTCGCGGGATAGAATGAGTGGAGAGGAGCAGAATTGCATCCGAACTACCAACCGACCACACACAATGCTGAATATATTATTTCGATTCTAACATGATCCAAAACGTAACAATTGATGAAGCTAGTATTTTGCAACACCAAAATTATCTCCGTAAGTCTAAAAGATAAATAGAACATTATTATCGGGATTCGGCGCCAAAGTTTAGTTTAAACTTATTTATTTTACATCGATTGCGAAACAAGCTTTAAGCTTAAATTAATCACACTCGATGTCTGCTTCCTGGAGACTTAACCAGTACTCGTGCCGTTTTGTGTGGAAAAATCTCAAAAGGATCCGCTCATCACGGGACTCGAACCAGGGACCTTTGATACGAGAGGCCGACGCTCTACCTCTGCACCACTGTAACGTTATGACGTCATACCGCTGAAGTGCTGAACGTGACGTCACTTTCCAAGTATTTGGTCACGTGAAAATATTTGATTCAAGAGCCCCTATTAAAAGCATTCTCCAACTATCAAAACTAAATGTATGAGAAATTTAAAAACACCGTTGTTTGCACTGGATCTTTGACAAGTTTCAGTTTAAATTTCAGGTCTCTAGCTGATTCCGTTATTTGCTGGTACGAGATCTACAGAAATATGTAGTTAAAATGTCGATTTTTCGGGTTTTAACCTTAAAAATATCTAAAACTAGATTTTTCCCAGATATAACGAACACGCCCAGACCTAGATCGCATTGAGTTCTATAAGTGTGGCTAATTTTAGCGAAATCGTTCTCACCGATTTCTTTGTCCCCAGATCGCTGAATTTTACAACACATTGTGTCCCAATAGCCGTATAGACATTTGTTCCGTAGAACAGAATAGAATAATTCTGTTCCACTACACTCATTCTATACTAGAAAGGCGACACCTTAAGGGTTTCGCAGGATAGAATGAGTGGAGAGGAGCAGAATTGCACCCGAACTACTAACCGGCCACACACAATGCAGATACTATTATTTCGATTCTAACATGATCCAAAACGTAACAATTGATGAAACTAGTATTTTGCAACAACAAAATTATCTCCGTAAGTCTAAAAGATAAATAGAACATTATTATCTCAAAATTAAATCATTAAAATCTCAAAAGGACCCGCTCATCACGGGACTCGAACCAGGGACCTTTGATACGAGAGGCCGACGCTCTACCTCTGCACCACTGTAACGTTATGACGTCAACCGCTGACGTGACGTCACTTTCCTAGTCACGCCCACAGATTTTTTTTAAATCAAGAACCCCTATTGAAAGCTTTCTCCAAGAATCCAAACTGAATGTATGAGAAATCTAAAAACACCGTTGTTTGCACCGGATCTCGGACAAGTTTCAGTATGAATTTCATGTCTATAGCTGATTCCGTTTTTTGCTAGTGCGAGATCTACAGAAATATGTAGTCAAAATGTCGATTTTTCGGGTTTTAACCTTAAAAATCTCTGAAACTAGATTTTTCCCAGATATAACGAAACCGCCCAGACCTAGATCGCATTGTGGTCTATCAGTGTGGCTAATTTCAGCGAAATCGTTCTCACCGATTTCTTTGTCCACAAATCGCTGAATTTTACAACACATTGTGTCCCAATAGCCGTATAGACATTTGTTCCGTAGAACAGAATAGAATAATTCTGTTCCACTACACTCATTCTATACTAGAAAGGCGACACCTTAAGGGTTTCGCGGGATAGAATGAGTGGAGAGGAGCAGAATTGCATCCGAACTACCAACCGACCACACACAATGCTGAATATATTATTTCGATTCTAACATGATCCAAAACGTAACAATTGATGAAACTAGTATTTTGCAACACCAAAATTATCTCCGTAAGTCTAAAAGATAAATAGAACATTATTATCGGGATTTGGCGCCAAAGTTTAGTTTAAACTTATTTATTTTACATCGATTGCGAAACAAGCTTTAAGCTTAAATTAATCACACTCGATGTCTGCTTCCTGGAGACTTAACCAGTACTCGTGCCGTTTTGTGTGGAAAAATCTCAAAAGGACCCGCTCATCACGGGACTCGAACCAGGGACCTTTGATACGAGAGGCCGACGCTCTACATCTGCACCACTGTAACGTTATGACGTCATATCGCTGAAGTGCTGAACGTGACGTCACTTTCCAAGTATTTGGTCACGTGAAAACATTTGATTCAAGAGCCCCTATTAAAAGCATTCTCCAACTATCAAAACTAAATGTATGAGAAATTTAAAAACACCGTTGTTTGCACTGGATCTTTGACAAGTTTCAGTTTAAATTTCAGGTCTCTAGCTGATTCCGTTATTTGCTGGTACGAGATCTACAGAAATATGTAGTCAAAATGTCGATTTTTCGGGTTTTAACCTTAAAAATATCTAAAACTAGATTTTTCCCAGATATGACGAAACCGCCCAGACCTAGATCGCATTGTGGTCTATCAGTGTGGCTAATTTCAGCGAAATCGTTCTCACCGATTTCTTTGTCCACAAATCGCTGAATTTTACAACACATTGTGTCCCAATAGCCGTATAGACATTTGTTCCGTAGAACAGAATAGAATAATTCTGTTCCACTACACTCATTCTATCCTAGAAGGCGACACCTTTAAGGGTTTCGCAGGATAGAATGAGTGGAGAGGAGCAGAATTGCACCCGAACTACCAACCGGCCACACATAATGCTGATACTATTATTTCGATTCTAACATGATCCAAAACGTAACAATTGATGAAACTAGTATTTTGCAACAACAAAATTATCTCCGTAAGTCTAAAAGATAAATAGAACATTATTATCTCAAAATTAAATCATTAAAATCTCAAAAGGACCCGCTCATCACGGGACTCGAACCAGGGACCTTTGATACGAGAGGCCGACGCTCTACCTCTGCACCACTGTAACGTTATGACGTCAACCGCTGACGTGACGTCACTTTCCTAGTCACGCCCACAGATTTTTTTAAAATCAAGAACCCCTATTGAAAGCTTTCTCCAAGAATCCAAACTGAATGTATGAGAAATCTAAACACACCGTTGTTTGCACTGGATCTCGGACAAGTTTCAGTATGAATTTCAGGTCTCTAACTGATTCCGTTTTTTGCTAGTACGAGATCTACAGAAATATGTAGTCAAAATGTCGATTTTTCGGGTTTTAACCTTAAAAATCTCTGAAACTAGATTTTTCCCAGATATAACGAAACCGCCCAGACCTAGATCGCATTGTGGTCTATCAATGTGGCTAATTTCAGCGAAATCGTTCTCACCGATTTCTTTGTCCACAAATCGCTGAATTTTACAACACATTGTGTCCCAATACCGTATAGACATTTGTTCCATAGAACAGAATAGAATAATTCTGTTCCACTACACTCATTCTATACTAGAAAGGCGACACCTTAAGGGTTTCGCGGGATAGAATGAGTGGAGAGGAGCAGAATTGCACCCGAACTACCAACCGGCCACACACAATGCTGATACTTTTATTTCGATTCTAACATGATCCAAAACGTAACAATTGATGAAACTAGTATTTTGCAACAACAAAATTATCTCCGTAAGTCTAAAAGATAAATAGAACATTATTATCTCAAAATTAAATCATTAAAATCTCAAAAGGACCCGCTCATCACGGGACTCGAACCAGGGACCTTTGATACGAGAGGCCGACGCTCTACCTCTGCACCACTGTAACGTTATGACGTCAACCGCTGACGTGACGTCATCCTTCCTAGTCACGCCCACAAATATTTTTAAAATCAAGAACCCCTATTGAAAGCTTTCTCCAAGAATCCAAACTGAATGTATGAGAAATCTAAAAACACCGTTGTTTGCACCGGATCTCGGACAAGTTTCAGTATGAATTTCAGGTCTCTAGCTGATTCCGTTTTTTGCTAGTGCGAGATCTACAGAAATATGTAGTCAAAATGTCGATTTTTCGGGTTTTAACCATAAAAATCTCTGAAACTAGATTTTTCCCAGATATAACGAAACCGCCCAGACCTAGATCGCATTGTGGTTTATCAGTGTGGCTAATTTCAGCGAAATCGTTCTCACCGATTTCTTTGTCCACAAATCGCTGAATTTTACAACACATTGTGTCCCAATAGCCGTATAGACATTTGTTCCATAGAACAGAATAGAATAATTCTGTTCCACTACACTCATTCTATACTAGAAAGGCGACACCTTAAGGGTTTCGCGGGATAGAATGAGTGGAGAGGAGCAGAATTGCATCCGAACTACCAACCGACCACACACAATGCTGAATATATTATTTCGATTCTAACATGATCCAAAACGTAACAATTGATGAAACTAGTATTTTGCAACACCAAAATTATCTCCGTAAGTCTAAAATATAAATAGAACATTATTATCGGGATTTGGCGCCAAAGTTTAGTTTAAACTTATTTATTTTACATCGATTGCGAAACAAGCTTTAAGCTTAAATTAATCACACTCGATGTCTGCTTCCTGGAGACTTAACCAGTACTCGTGCCGTTTTGTGTTGAAAAATCTCAAAAGGACCCGCTCATCACGGGACTCGAACCAGGGACCTTTGATACGAGAGGCCGACGCTCTTCCTCTGCACCACTGTAACGTTATGACGTCAACCGCTGACGTGACGTCACTTTCCTAGTCACGCCCACAGATTTTTTTAAAATCAAGAACCCCTATTGAAAGCTTTCTCCAAGAATCCAAACTGAATGTATGAGAAATTTAAAAACACCGTTGTTTGCACCGGATCTCGGACAAGTTTCAGTATGAATTTCAGGTCTCTAGCTGATTCCGTTTTTTGCTAGTGCGAGATCTACAGAAATATGTAGTCAAAATGTCGATTTTTCGGGTTTTAACCTTAAAAATCTCTGAAACTAGATTTTTCCCCGATATAACGAACACGCCCAGACCTAGATCGCATTGTGGTCTATCAGTGTGGCTAATTTCAGCGAAATCGTTCTCACCGATTTCTTTGTCCACGAATCGCTGAATTTTACAACACATTGTGTCCCAATAGCCGTATAGACATTTGTTCCGTAGAACAGAATAGAATAATTCTGTTCCACTACACTCATTCTATACTAGATAGGCGACACCTTAAGGGTTTCGCGGGATAGAATGAGTGAAGAGGAGCAGAATTATACCGAACTACCAACTGGCCACACGCAATACTAAATATATATGTTATGAATATGTAATTTCAATTCTTACATGATTCAAAACGTAACAATTGATGACACTCAAGGTTTTTTGGCAACACCAAAATTATTTCCGCAAGTCTAAAAGATAAACACACCATACTATTGGTTTTGGCGCCAAAGCGATAACGTTATGACGTCATACCGCTGAAGTGCTGAACGTGACGTCACTTTCCAAGTATTTGGTCACGTGAAAATATTTGATTCAAGAGCCCCTATTAAAAGCATTCTCCAACTATCAAAACTAAATGTATGAGAAATTTAAAAACACCGTTGTTTGCACTGGATCTTTGACAAGTTTCAGTTTAAATTTCAGGTCTCTAGCTGATTCCGTTATTTGCTGGTACGAGATCTACAGAAATATGTAGTCAAAATGTCGATTTTTCGGGTTTTAACCTTAAAAATATCAAAAAACTAGATTTTTCCCAGATATAACGAAACCGCCCAGACCTAGATCGCATTGTGGTCTATCAGTGTGGCTAATTTCAGCGAAATCGTTCTCACCGATTTCTTTGTCCTCAAATCGCTGAATTTTACAACACATTGTGTCCCAATAGCCGTATAGACATTTGTTCCGTAGAACAGAATAGAATAATTCTGTTCCACTACACTCATTCTATACTAGATTAAAACCCGAAAAATCGACATTTTGACTACATATTTCTGTAGATCTCGCACTAGCAAAAAACGGAATCAGCTAGAGACCTGAAATTCATACTGAAACTTGTCCGAGATCCGGTGCAAACAACGGTGTTTTTAAATTTCTCATACATTCAGTTTGGATTCTTGGAGAAAGCTTTCAATAGGGGTTCTTGATTTTAAAAAAATATGTGGGCGTGACTAGGAAAGTGACGTCACGTCAGCGGTTGACGTCATAACGTTACAGTGGTGCAGAGGTAGAGCGTCGGCCTCTCGTATCAAAGGTCCCTGGTTCGAGTCCCTTGATGAGCGGGTCCTTTTGAGATTTTTCCACACAAAACGGCACGAGTACTGGTTAAGTCTCCAGGAAGCAGACATCGAGTGTGATTAATTTAAGCTTAAAGCTTGTTTCGCAATCGATGTAAAATAAATAAGTTTAAACTAAACTTTGGCGCCAAATCCCGATAATAATGTTCTATTTATCTTTTAGACTTACGACGGAGATAATTTTGGTGTTGCAAAATACTAGTTTCATCAATTGTTACGTTTTGGATCATGTTAGAATCGAAATAATATATTCAGCATTGTGTGTGGTCGGTTTGGTATAGAATGAGTGTAGTGGAACAGAATTATTCTATTCTGTTCTATGGAACAAATGTCTATACGGCTATTGGGGACACAATGTGTTGTAAAATTCAGCGATCTGGGGACAAAGAAATCGGGTGAGAATGATTTCGCTGAAATTAGCCACACTTATAGAACTCAATGCGATCTAGGTCTGGGCGTGTTCGTTATATCTGGGAAAAATCTAGTTTCAGAGATTTTTAAGGTTAAAACCCGAAAAATCGGACATTTTGACTACATATTTCTGTAGATCTCGCACTAGCAAAAAAACGGATTCAGCTAGAGACCTGAAATTCATACTGAAACTTGTCCGAGATCCGGTGCAAACAACGGTGTGTGTTTAGATTTCTCATATATTCAGTTTGGATTCTTGGAGAAAGCTTTCAATAGGGGTTCTTGATTTTAAAAAAATCTGTGGGCGTGAATAGGAAAGTGACGTCACGTCAGCGGTTGACGTCATAACGTAACAGTGGTGCAGAGGTAGAGCGTCGGCCTCTCGTGTCAAAGGTCCCTGGTTCGAGTCCCGTGATGAGCGGGTCCTTTTGAGATTTTTCAACACAAAACGGCACGAGTACTGGTTAAGTCTCCAGGAAGCAAACATCGAGTGTGATTAATTTAAGCTTAAAGCTTGTTTCGCAATCGATGTAAAATAAATAAGTTTAAACTAAACTTTGGCGCCAAATCCCGATAATAATGTTCTATTTATCTTTTAGACTTACGGAGATAATTTTGGTGTTGCAAAATACTAGTTTCATCAATTGTTACGTTTTGGATCATGTTAGAATCGAAATAATATATTCAGCATTGTGTGTGGTCGGTTATTTTATATAAAATCTCAAAAGGACCCCGCTCATCACGGGACTCGAACCTGGAGACTTAACCAGTACTCGTGCCGTTTTGTGTTGAAAAATCTCAAAAGGACCCGCTCATCACGGGACTCGAACCAGGGACCTTTGATACGAGAGGCCGACGCTCTACCTCTGCACCACTGTAACGTTATGACGTCAACCGCTGACGTGACGTCACTTTCCTAGTCACGCCCACAGATTTTTTTAAAATCAAGAACCCCTATTGAAAGCTTTCTCCAAGAATCCAAACTGAATGTATGAGAAATCTAAAAACACCGTTGTTTGCACCGGATCTCGGACAAGTTTCAGTATGAATTTCAGGTCTCTAGCTGATTCCGTTTTTTGCTAGTGCGAGATCTACAGAAATATGTAGTCAAAAATGTCGATTTTTCGGGTTTTAACCTTAAAAAATCTCTGAAACTAGATTTTTCCCAGATATAACGAACACGCCCAGACCCTAGATCGCATTGAGTTCTATAAGTGTGGCTAATTTCAGCGAAATCGTTCTCACCGATTTCTTTGTCCCCAGATCGCTGAATTTTACAACACATTGTGTCCCAATAGCCGTATAGACATTTGTTCCATAGAACAGAATAGAATAATTCTGTTCCACTACACTCATTCTATACTCGTGCCGTTTTGTGTGGAAAAATCTCAAAAGGACCCGCTCATCACGGGACTCGAACCAGGGACCTTTGATACGAGAGGCCGACGCTCTACCTCTGCACCACTGTAACGTTATGACGTCAACCGCTGACGTGACGTCACTTTCCTAGTCACGCCCACAGATATTTTTAAAATCAAGAACCCCTATTGAAAGCTTTCTCCAAGAATCCAAACTGAATGTATGAGAAATCTAAACACACCGTTGTTTGCACTGGATCTCGGACAAGTTTCAGTATGAATTTCAGGTCTCTAGCTGATTCCGTTATTTGCTGGTGCGAGATCTACAGAAATATGTAGTCAAAATGTCGATTTTTCGGGTTTTAACCTTAAAAATCTCTGAAACTAGATTTTTCCCAGATATAACGAAACCGCCCAGACCTAGATCGCATTGTGGTCTATCAGTGTGGCTAATTTCAGCGAAATCGTTCTCACCGATTTCTTTGTCCTCAAATCGCTGAATTTTACAACACATTATGTCCCAATAGCCGTATAGACATTTGTTCCGTAGAACAGAATAGAATAATTCTGTTCCACTACACTCATTCTATACTAGAAAGGCGACACCTTAAGGGTTTCGCGGGATAGAATGAGTGGAGAGGAGCAGAATTGCATCCGAACTACCAACCGACCACACACAATGCTGAATATATTATTTCGATTCTAACATGATCCAAAACGTAACAATTGATGAAACTAGTATTTTGCAACACCAAAATTATCTCCGTAAGTCTAAAAGATAAATAGAACATTATTATCGGGATTTGGCGCCAAAGTTTAGTTTAAACTTATTTATTTTACATCGATTGCGAAACAAGCTTTAAGCTTAAATTAATCACACTCGATGTCTGCTTCCTGGAGACTTAACCAGTACTCGTGCCGTTTTGTGTTGAAAAATCTCAAAAGGACCCGCTCATCACGGGACTCGAACCAGGGACCTTTGATACGAGAGGCCGACGCTCTACCTCTGCACCACTGTAACGTTATGACGTCAACCGCTGACGTGACGTCACTTTCCTAGTCACGCCCACAGATTTTTGAAAGCTTTCTCCAAGAATCCAAACTGAATGTATGAGAAATCTAAAACACCGTTGTTTGCACCGGATCTCGGACAAGTTTCAGTATGAATTTCAGGTCTCTAGCTGATTCCGTTTTTTGCTAGTGCGAGATCTACAGAAATATGTAGTCAAAATGTCGATTTTTCGGGTTTTAACCTTAAAAATCTCTGAAACTAGATTTTTCCCAGATATAACGAACACGCCCAGACCTAGATCGCATTGATTTCTATAAGTGTGGCTAATTTCAGCGAAATCGTTCTGACCGATTTCTTTGTCCCCAGATCGCTGAATTTTACAACACATTGTGTCCCAATAGCCGTATAGACATTTGTTCCATAGAACAGAATAGAATAATTCTGTTCCACTACACTCATTCTATATTGATTTGATCACTTTTAGTATTTTGACCTTATTTGAAAGTGAAAGTAGAGAATGCTAATTGTCCGAGCCCGATTTTGTCAAAAATAACCATTTCCATTTTCGCCTGGTGAGTTCTTTCTTGCATAATGCATGACACCCACCCTCATTTTCTTTGGATTGTTTTAAAGCTTAGAGGTAACTCTTTTCAATGATATTATGGTTTTCTACATGAGAAACGCTTAGCAAGTGTGACAATTGAGGACTGAAACTCGTCGATTTACATGGAAACAAATAAAGAATGTATTAGATGTATTGTAACCTTAACAAAATTCAAATGAGAACTCAGACGCCAGTGCTTTGTTCAAAATAGTGTTGATATTCCTATCGTATGAGAACGAGACAAAGGTCCTCACCAAGAAATTTCTATTGGCTGTAGAGTATATGTTTGGTGCAAACAGGTCCAATTATTTTGCTGGTACTTCTTTGTCCGATTGATCACTGTGGTCAGTTCTTGTTTGTCCGCGTAAATTGGAAGATTATCTGACCAACGCCGGTCATCCATCTTACTTATATATATAATCTGATTCGGCCGAAAAGGTTCGTTTAAGTTTACGGAACATAATCGACTAGGACGTTTCTATGCCAACATAAGCATTTCCTGAATTGAGTCATCCCATGCGAATTGGTATGATTTTGCTTTTGTGAAAAGTGTAGATCCAGATCAGCCTGTGCAATCGCACACGCTGGTCAATATCTGAAATGATTACAAAGTACTTACCCAAGCTCGAAACAATATTATGTCAGCGTGTGTGTATACTATGATAAGTTAAGATAAGGTAGGGAGCAAGTGGGAGGGGTGGGGGGTGGGGGTGGGGGGGGGGGGGGGGGGGGGGGGTGACTTAAATACTTAAAAGCATATTTCACCATGTGTGTTTTCCTTATAAAAAAAAATGCCAACAAATTTCGTTTCGTAACAAGTTACGTAAGTCAGCAAGGTTACTATTCATATCAACCTAGTCATTCACATACGTATTTCTAGTTTACATGTTGGAACAGTGATCCATCCAGCAAAGCAAACATTAGCGTTAGAGTGACACTTGCGAATAAAGATTTGCTTGCGCTCTATCTTTTAGCAATACTTTATGAATACCTTTTTTCGTGGGGATTTAAAAAACTTTATAAACAGTTGTATATGAGCATCGTCTAGCTATGTAGAGTCTTTTTGATTAGTTTAATCATATATATATTTACATCGATTGCGAAACAAGCTTTAAGCTAATATCAATCACGCTTATTAATTTCTATTTCTTGGTGACTTAACCTGTACTCGTGCCATTTGTCTGGAAACATTCCGAAAGGGAAAAACCCGTTCATCAAGTGATTCGAACCCGGGACCATGGGTACGTTAAGCAGACGCTCTTTCTCTGTACCACATGGGTAGTTTACCATCATTGCAGGCTGATCCGACATACTTAATTCGCATCTTAGCAAAATAAGGTTTCAAAAACTTCAAAGAAACATTGCGATCTAAGTTCAAGTAGCATCTTAGATGTGTCTGCACAATGTCAATCCTATTTAAACCAGGCATATAAACCCCACCCGCTCAAATATAGAGCAGTACGTTTCGAGGGTTTGGTGCAAAACGGTTGTAACTCAAATCCTATTTAGAAAACCCTGGTTTAGGGGCAATTTTGACCCCTTTGTAAACAATGCATATTTAGGTGCCATTGCTCAGAACGAGCAATGGCACCTAAATTTCCATTGTTTACAAAGAAAAATGATTTAACGCTTGTGAAGACTTTATAGCGGGGTGATTAATCTTGGTAAAAAAATACCGACTCGAGTTACAACCGTTTTACACCAAGCCCTCGGTTTGTCTGATGTTTACTCTTTCGCTGACAAATGCAATTAAAGGCTTTTGCAAACAATGCAGAGTCGGGATAGACAGCTCCTAACGAAGTGAGACAACCAGATTGTATTACCCTGGTTAACAAAATGCCCCGAGGTTTTCTGTTCTAAACGCTGCGCCCCTCAAACACGTTATTTAAGACAACATTACGAGTTTGGTGACCTTATTATATTAATGTTCCTCTCATTTAATTACACACACCAGTATAATCCGATTTCATTAACCCTTTTCCCACGTTGCAGACGCATTCCGACGCATTTGCAGCAGGCGACTTTTGAAAACATTGTGGAAAAAGGAGAAATTGCTCATGATGAGCAATTTCCCCATTTGCCACAGTGTTTTCAACTCTAATTAATGATTAAACTCTCATTTATGGAGATATTTCACATTTGTGCCGATATGTTTCAAATGTCGTCTGCTGCAGAATTATTGTATGTGGGAAAGGGTTGACTAAGTCTGCATGTTTCAGTGCATTGTAGTATTACCTGATACAGAGACATATTGCCGCCTCGCTAGATGAAACTGTCTCCTCGTTTCACAATTGAACCAACGTACAATGCCCCGAACCTTTCCATCATATATATGTGAATGTTGGCACATATTTGAGAAGGAATTTTAGTTATTTCAAGGGACAAACGAACGACATATCGTAGGGCAAAGCATTTGTATTGACGTAAATACCAGTTTAATCAGAAATGATATGAGCGATTCCATGAGAAAAACCAACATAATGGACTCTACGTAATGTATCGACCAGAGCAGCCTGCGCAGTCCGCACAGGCTAATCCGGGCCGACATATTCCGTCTGAGGTGGATAAAGGTATAGAATGATGATTCCTGAAACAGAAAATCCACAGGAGGCAAAAAGTGTCTGTCCGGGTAAGCCTATGTGGCATGGTTAGGCTGGTCCTGGTCGATACTTTACGCAGAGACAAACAATGTTGGTTTTCCCGCAGAGCGGCTCATATCTACTTGCCATTGACCTTATGTAGACGGACAGTGAACTCTCTGGTAAAACTGCTCGTATGCACAGAGGTTCCCCTTGGTCATTTGGTTTCACATTAGAAATAGGGACCCTTTTATTCATGACATAACGGTTCACAAGTCAAATACAGTTATATTAATTACGTATGCAGTATTGAGAGTCAAAGGATAGACCGAAGCTCTGAGCTAGTATGTCGTTTGATCTACGACATAGATTATGCTTTTATTGGTACAATTTGAGGTGCGAGATGCGAAAACGTGCCCATTGTTCATAGATGGACATCAATGTTTTATTCGTGAGGAAGGGCAACCATCCTGATATATTTCACACATAGTATACATAGTATAACGCAATTGTTTTGAACAAGTCATCTCTTTCAGTTTTAAGAAGCGAATGTGGATCTTGGCTACATATACGAACAATGAAGTATTCGGTTGGTAGTATTGGTATCGTTTCGAGAGACAAACATGCGTCCTTTTTTGCATACAAAAAACGTAAAACTAATTGTTTGAATAAAAAAAAAAATCGTTCCTAGTGTTAAAGCAGGTACATGCATTTATTGCACTCTCTATTGAATTATTGATTGTTTGGTAGTTTACGACGCCGCATTCAACAAATGTTCGGTTATATCACGGCTTTTCCTCGGTAAGTTATCAGTACTATAAGTTATCATCCCATTTATCCTTACACCAAAGAATCAGTGGTAAATTTAACCCAACAATATTGAGCTCAAATGAGGAACAGCAAAAACTACCAATGTTCTAGGTATGTTTTATGACCCGGTCGGGGATCGAACCGGACACTTCAATCGTGCTTTAAAATACCCCATCGAGGAGTTAAAATAATTGTCTGAATAATGTTAATTATTCCATACCTAATTTATACGTCCAATCGTAGACGCTCATTCGAATCACGTGACCGTACAATATATTCCCGTATCGGGACGCACGCGCGTACAAAATAACCCGTATTCTTTTCGTATTGTACGATTCACAGGTCCCATGTTAAACCTATGATAAAGACCGAAGAGCGTGAAAAGGTTCCGAATGAAAGTCTGAATCGACAGGCGCTCTAGATAAAGCGTTACGATAAAGCTCCTGTTGTCACCGGGTCATTATTGTCGTCTGCAAAGAAACTAAAATGTTATCCGATTCTGAAATAGATGACTTTGTAATCGAACAGAAACCAAAAAACACTGTGAAAAAAACTAAAAGTGATGTAGGAATATTTAAAAGGTGGTTAGCGCAGGCCGTGCCGACAGAAACAATGGAACTGGAAGAAATAAGTGCTGTTCAACTTAACAGTTATCTCCGGAGTTTTTACTTGACAGTTAAAAAAAGGGATGGCGAAAAATATGAGCCTGACAGTCTTCTTGGAATAAAAAACAGTATCGACAGGTATTTGTCTGAAAAGAATTACCCAGTGAGTGTATGTCGCGGGGAAGAATTTAAATCTAGTAGAAACGTTCTGTCTGCAAAGGGAAAACAGCTCAAGAAAGAGGGCAAGGGACGAAAACCTAATCGTGCAGACCAGGTGTCCGAAGAAGAAGAAGAGGTATTTAAAAATGTGTTGATCCTGATATTTTTTCTTCTTTTATACCATAGTACTAGATTTACCGATATTGTAACCATACTCACTGTAAGCGCCAAAAAGTCATTGTGCGAAAGAGAGAAGTGCGATAGTGAAGCGGAGTGAAAGTGAAGCGGAGCGAATATGTTATGTTAGAAAGGAGAACCAGCTTTGATTGAAAACGACGTGGCAAAGTTGAAGTAAATGTACCTGTACTGAAAACTAGCGAGAGTTATTCTAATTTGGTGAGTAGCTAACTCAAAGAATATTTAACTATTGTGCAGGCATTTCTATGTTTGTTATGCCGTTATTAACGGAGAAATATTGACATTTAAAGTCTGCAAAATACGTCAACAAAAATGGCCGTGCGCCCATTGTTACACTGTTTTCAACTTTCGTTTTTCATTCTCACGTTATTACTGAATGTTATATCATTATCTTTACTTATGTCATTTGGGTAAACATGTTGTTGTAATAGGTTATTAGTCTTTGTACGCAAAATACATATGTATTACCTTACGTTTTGAGAGCAAATTGTGCAGAAGTTATCCAGGTTCGAATTACATTGTTTACAGTAGAAAACAAGCATTTAATAGCTTCATTAATAATTCACGTAATCGTGTAGGGTATACATTTGGGTACTGTTATTACGAGTCATGACACATTTTAATACCAATAAGACCTGTAGGATATTTAACCGTGGAAGTTATGTATTGAATTTATGGAGGTTAGTCTCCCTTGTTTTCATGTCTCAATAGTGTGATATTGAGAGTGTTAGTGGTCATCTGTTACAGTTGTTATCGTAACCTGCTACTATCTTAAGTCTCGAAATAGGGTAAAGTCAAAGTTGCATATAAACATTTTCTGATCTTTGTTATGAATCGTGGAATTGCAAATTGAACACGGCCATAATTCAATGTGGGAGAGCACGATTTGTTATATTAAAAAACATCTTCAAAGAAATAGACACATTTAAGATCGGTAATTGTACAGTCATGTATTTAATTCATATATATATGTGTATTGCTACACATATCTCTACTTTCTAAATACTGCAAGATTACAATTAGTATAAGCATTATACTCTATTGATTGTTTAATGTTATTGCAGATTAATCATATCAAATAAAGACATCACCGGATATGCATTACCCTTTCGTTTCACTCTTGCCACCCTTGCAGTACACTCCTTTATGTGGGGACTCTCCCCGGGCACCCTCCCACTATGTAATCGATTACTTTTAAATTATTTACATACATTTAAGCGATCATACAAATGGTTTGCATTGTTAAAATCCCTAAATTAGGGTTGAAATCTGGCGTATCAAAAGATTTATACCGTATCTTCCACGTGTATGCGGGGGCGATGGAAAAATCCGACGCGATGGGCACAATGCGGAGCCGGGTAACGAGGATTTTGCCGAGTTACCGGCCACGCAGCTGTGCCCGATGGTTGGATTTTTTCATACCGCCCGCATACACGTTGGAAGATACGTTTTCTTGCATACCTCCAAATCTGAAATCTATGTAAAAATATGGACATTGTAAATGTCGTTTTAAACATTTCACCCAAAACTGCTGCGTGCATTGTTGTTTATTGACGTCACCGTCATGACGCGCAGTAAATTTGAAGTCAACGTCAAAGAGTTTCCAAGAAACATCGCCCGTTTTAAAGATTGAAACTATTATTTAAAGTACACATTTTTCACAAATATATCATACTTTTTACAGTACTTTTGTCCATCAGCATGCTTTTAATCGCGTAACGTTATCCATTAAAATAACTATCTGGAAATGGCTATCTGAGATATGCACTTTCTGGGAAGACAAGAGATTTCCGCCCGGTAATATGCGGAAACGCTAGTCCGTATGCAATAAGGGGGTTTACCCGGGCACCCCTGACTCCAAAATAAATAGCTGAACACTATATGCTATATTTTAAATTTTGTTATGCCTTAAATTTGCATAGTTATTACACTGATAATGATGTTATTTCATGATGTTGATGCGCATTTATGATCTAAAATTGATTTATATTTTATGTTTCAAGTTACTTTGGCAACACGGCATTATGGGCTCCTCTTCGTCCGAGGCATTGCTGAGAGCGATATGGTGGCGCAACAAATTTCTTTGGGCTAGAGGGCGAGATGACCACATAAGTTGAGCTGGGGGTGACTTGGCTATACATGAGGATGTAGACGGTGCTATGGTATTTTAATATTCAATTAAGATTTACAACTGTGCCATGATTAATAGATTCTTGTAGTATTTTATATGTATGAAGAGCGTTGTAGAAAAAATCACACAGACTGACAAGATGTTGCGCCAAATCGTCTTCTTGCATTGATATAGAGGATATTTGTTGACTCTCCGGTAGATCGTATTTTATTTCACGATGTGGGTCATAGAAAAATATATCTATGAGTGCTTGCGACGTGTGCAAAATGTTAAAATTTTCTATGGCCACGAGTGAGATAAAATACGCATCTTAAACGATAATCCAACAAATTTTCTTGTTATTTCATTGCATTTTACTTTTTTTCCATTATTATGAAATTGTCTGCAGTGAAATGATTTCACTCGAGCCGGAGTGAGACATGATCAAGTTTTCAATTCACATAATATTTTACACTCTTCACCCATATGCATGAAATAAAATAATTTGCACAAGTTAAACCGATGGGTAAAATAGGTTTACACTTTTTTTTTTTCGGATAGTAACTTTTCTTCAGTAATTATTATCGGGCTAGCATGAATTTTGTTACTTTGAATAGGAATCTGATACAGAAATTTTGCTTCCATCATTTTCAAAGAGTTTAACTTGCCATAATTGAGCGTATGATCTTTATAAAATCAAACAATACCATGGGACCAGAAATGTGTACAAGCAGTAAAAAATATACATGAATTTCTCCGAAAACTTTTTGATTTATTTAACACTCCGCTCTAATAGATTATAATACTTGTGAGTTCTTGTTTCAGATATCTTCAAGTTTGGAAGGAAAGGGGAACACAAAAACGACAGGAAAATCCGGGGGAGGATAGACCAATCAAGCCGCGTATATATGCCACGCCAAACCAGCCGAAGGACCTGTCTGTCCACATCTTTGATAGAGTTCCACACAGGATAACATCGCCCTCATATATTGATTTTCATATTACATGTTTTAACTATGCTCAATAACATGTAAAGGGCGCTCAAGGATTTGACGTATGGGGGTGGGGACAGGGCGTAACTGAGGGGCGCCATTTTTTAAATGTGCCTCCTTTCAAATAATATCTTTTGACTCATTTAAATCTGGGGGTGGGGGTGGGGGATTATAGGGGTTCAGCTCCCCTAAGAAATAGAGGATATTGAGTGAATTCGGTGTAAGATCGAAATTTAATTCATCGAGTGTATCACAGGAAGCACTAATTTTCACAAGGTGGCATAGCCACGAGTGAAAATATAATTTTCTGTGATCACAAGTGAATTAAATTTTGTTGAATTCGGTGTAGCATCCAAATTTATTTCATCGATGTGATCATTATAGAAGCAATATTTGTCACAAGTGCGTAGCACGACTGTGAAAATAGTAATTTTCTGTGATCACAAGAGAATAAATTATTGTATCTTCAACACAAATGTTCATGGTTCTTTAAGCATCTAAGAAAAATATCAATTTACAATTGGGCGTTAATTGAAAAATCTAGTATAAGAATCATAACGTCATGACGTCATTTCAATGATTTTCAACCTCGGATAGTAAAGCTACGATACTTTAAAAAACAATACGGGGATACCAAGATTTGTAAGAGCAGTGACAATATGCATTGACACATCAATGCAGTGGAAAATATCATGATAATATCACCGAAAAGTATAAAAGAAAGAAATAGATATTTTTAGTTATGACATGGCGTATATTTGGTGTATTATATTAATTTCGGCAGGGATGTGGTAGGGCGTAACTTAGGTTGCAACTTTTTTCATTGCGCCCCCTTTCGAAAACTTATTTTTTTACTCTATTTAAATGTTGTTACTGGGGTTTTTGGTATTTTTATTTTTTATGTATGAACAGGCATATTTTGTAGTTGTATTCTATTGAATGTTATCCCCAATACAAACAAAGATGTAACCTCCGACGATTTTAGGGGGGACGCGCGCGCCGGTTGCCC
>JASEVX010000075.1:0-241944 GCA_031761405.1 Serripes groenlandicus
ATCTTTCTCTTGCTGCATATAACTGAACTATTGTTGAAATGCTGTTGTAAATGACATATTGATGTTTGTTTCTTTTGCTCGGTAGTTACAGAAGGGTTATCTATGTATCTAGATGGATGTTTGTTTTGTAGATTATTGCGGAGGTTGTTTGTGGTAGGACAGCTCCGCCTTACACAGAGTACATGATGCTATTTTCTCAGATCGGCGGATATACTTCCAAACTATATACGGCGTAACAGGCATTGTTGAAATCAAATATTACGTACTAATGTCAAGATATTTCAAAACTGATGTGGCTATGCAGATCGAATTTTCGAGTATTTATGAACAAAATGAATAGCAACAATTATCTGCAAATAAAAGGTTTTATTTGCACAGTTTGATACTTGCTACATATCTGCATGTTCGCAATTACCAATCAAGGCTTCTGTTATTCTACAAAATGTGAAATACAACGCTACTTAATTATTTACAATTTGTTTATCAAAACAATTAACGAAACCGGATAATAACACCTCAAATATTGTCTGATTGATGCCTCATTCTAAAAAGCGGTAACTACATAGAATCAACTGTGAAGTTACGATGTTTTGGAACGAAAACATCTGTATTATATCGATCACACTTATAGCCTAAAGCAGGGATTATCAGTTTGACATGTTATACACTATATTGACACTTTATAAACAATGCGTAAAATAGACCATCGATAACCCTTTACCTACAGTTTATGAAAAAAATAAATAAGCAGAAATTAAATTTTTATTTTTTAGTGTTGAAAATCCTGATTTTATCGAATATTCGAACCATGATATAGTATTCGAATATTCGACCGTATGATCGAATATTCGAATATTCGAATATTCGTTGCCATCCCTAATTATTAGTAATCCGTCAGTCTATATATACTATCGGGGTAGAAATTATAATCAGCTGATAACCTCCATTAATTCCTTACAATAAGGGAGATGTGTAACACTTTCACTAGCCGGAATAGCCAGAACTCCGGCTACTCCGGCTGTATTAACCAGCCGGAACAGACGGAACTCCGTCTACAACGACTGTATTAACAAGCCGGAACAGTCGGAACTACGTCGGCTGTATTAACCAGTCGGAACAGCCGGAACTCCGCCAACTTCGACTGTATTAAGCAGCCGGAACAGGCGGAACTCCGGCTGTATTAACCAACAGCTGGAACTCCGTCTACACCGACTGTATTAACCAGCCGGAACAGTCGGAACTCCGTCTACACCGACTGTATTAACCAGCCGAAACAGTCGGAACTCCAGCTACATCGGCTGTATTAAACAGCCGGAGCAGGGGGAATTACGGTAACACAAGCTGTATTAACCAGCCGAAACAAGCGGAACTCCGGCAACTCCGACTGTAGTAACCAGTCGGAATATGCAGATCTCCGGCTACTCCGGCTGGGCATGGCAGCTGGCTGACGAGGGACTGTCCGCCCAACTCCGGCTGGGTTTTGCAGCCAGCTGTCACAAATCCGGGTGGAATCTAGCTAGCGTGACTGGGAGCCAGAGAGTGTCACATTCACCTGGCGTATGTCAGGATGCTAGTTAAACTCTCTAATTAGAGCAATATCAGTTGGGGTGTAGACTGTCGGCCCAACTCCGACTCGGAGCCAGAGTGAGGTGCTTTTACCTGGCATGCATCAATCCACCGTCCAATCCATCTATTTCGAACAATAGGCACGCCAAAACGAGGGTGGGAGTCACTATGTTGGCCCAACTCCAGCTGGGTTTTGCAGCCGGCTGCGATAAATCTGGGTGAAATCCGGCTAGCGTGTCTGGGAGCCCGAGTGTGTCACGTTCACCTGACATATATGTCAGGATGTCAGTTAAACTCTCTAATATCGAGCAATATCCAGCCGGAGATACCCGGAGTTGGGCTGCCAAAATGTCAACTTCATGTGAACGTTGCAGCTAGCTGCGATAAATCCGGGTGGAATCCGGCTAGTGCAACTCGGAGCCAGACTGAGGCACTTTCACCCGACTCATGTCACGATGCCAGTTAAGCTATCTAATTCGAACAGGACGGGTGAAAAGTCGTGAATCTCCGGCTGTGCATGGCAGCCGGCTGACGGAACTTGGCGAAACAGGATTTCATCCAACATGTTTGAGGCGCTTTCACCTGGCATGCATCAATCCACCGGTCAATCCATCCATCTCGAAAAATAGGCACGCCAAAACGAGGGTGGGAGCCACTCTCTCGGCTCAACTCCGGCTGGGTTTTGCAGCCGGCTGCGATACATCCGGGTGGAATCCAGCTAGCGTGTCTGGGTGCCGGAGTGTGTCACTTTCACCTGACTTATGTCAGGATGCCAGTTAAACTGTAATATTGAGCAATATACAGCCGGAGTTGGGCTGTAGACTTGGCCAAAATGACAACTTCATCTGAACATTGCAGCCAGCTGCGATACATCTAGGTGGAATCCGGCTAGTGCGAGTCGGAGCCAGAGTGAGGTGCTTTCACCTAGCATGCATCAATCCACCGTCCAATCCATCTATCTCGAACAATAGGCACGCCAAAACGAGGGTGGGAGCCACTTTGTTGGCCCAACTCCGGCTGGGTTTTGCAGCCGACTGCGATAAATCCGGGTGAAAACCGGCTAGCGTGTCTGGGAGCCCGAGTGTGTCACTTCCACCTGACATATATGTCTTTCAGGTATAATTTTATGAATAACTTTTCTTTCTTTTTCTTATTAGCAGCTAACCCACTTATTTAGCCCTTTGCCACATATATATTCTCTGACGCCTCTGCAACAGACGACTTTTGAAAACGAAATATATTTTTCCATATGCACGTGCCTGCGTGGAGAAAGGGGAATTCACAAACAGTCAACAACGCCCACTTTATTACGAAGATGATGTGTTTTTTTGTAAATATTAGGGCCGCGTCTGGTGACACGTGGTTTTATTGAGTCTTCATCACGGGATACAAAATGGAATAACAGTTTCCTTATTTATCTGTAAATGTTTTCGAAGCAGACGATTCCCAAACATTTGTTCACATAACCGGTCCAGCTTAACATGGTAAACTGTAAATAGTTATGTAAATGCCCTTTGGTAATCACTTTTATTTCTTTTCGGCTAAATGCGGGTATGTTGGAATCATATGCATTAAGCAGATTGTACATTCTTTGATTATCATAATTTGAATAGTGCTGTATTGTGTGTGTACAGTATAACCTATGTATAAAGACCACCCATGGGATAATTGCTGCTATGTTGGAATCATATGCATTGAGCAGATTGTACATTCTTTGATTATCACAATTTGACTTGTGCTGTGATGTGTTTGTACAGTGAAACCTATGTATAAAGACCAACCACGGGAGGGAACAATCTGGTCTTTGTTCACAGGTAGTCTTTAATGGCAGGGTCATTTATGCAGAACATGAGTAATTGGGAAATTAAAAGTGTGCTTGCTATAGTCAGGAAAACGCTGGCCAAATGCAGATAAGATTACGTTGGAACCTTTATACATGGTATGGATGGAAGGATAGATGGATTTGTGAACACTCTACGGAACTCATGTTTTAGCTCACCTGAGCTAATTTGACCGTCAACAGTTAACACTATAGAGGCCATGTCAAATATGAATGGCAAGACCTCACGATAGACACTTGCAGTATGAACGCTCGGTCGAGATTTTGCAAATCCATGAAGCGATCGACAGTACCAAGTTCTTGAGTGTCCATATCAGCCATGATCTGTCTTGGAACACAGACATCAGTAATACGGCTAAACGGCAAGTGTAACTCTGGGATTCATTTGGCGAAACGTATCTAGCTGTACAAAGACCGTACGTGAACGTACCTTTGACACATTTGTGGTGCCGAACTTTAACTACGTATGTGCCGTCTGGAATCCATATCACGCGGGTGTAATCAGTCTACTGGACCGGGTCCAACGAAGGGGTGCAATGCTCGTTTGTAACAACTACAGCGACAGGCTGTGTCACACAAATGATATTGGTTGGCGAACATGATACGAGCACACAGACTTAATAATCTATTCGAAGTCAAGCACAATGAAGTTGACATCGACCCTGGAGACCTTTCACTTAGGGGACCATAGAACAAGGGGAATGTGGAGGATTCCACAGAATCTAACGTCCACCACCTGCCCTTTTATTCTCGTACGATACGGGAATTGAACCAGCAGACTACGACCCTTACTGACATCTGTGCCACTGAAGTCTTTGCGGCTGCCCTGGATGATCAAATCAGGGATCGTCTTCCACTCATAATCATATCAGTGCTATGTAAATAGTTTAAAAAAAATTGTAACGGCGTTTTTATACTGAAGAGGGATGGCTGTCTCATCAATGAATATCGGGTCAATCTTAATGTCTGACCAGTCTCCTGACCTTGAACTGGAAGAAGAAAATATGTACCTAAACTATGGATAGTGTATTATATACACTGTACGTACACTATGGATAGTGTATTATATACACTGTACGTACAATATGGATAGTGTATTATATACATATGTACCTAACATATGGGTAGTGAATATACATGTAGATCTTTATGTACCTTGCTTGCTTCACCATGTCCAATGGTGTAATGGTAGGGACGAATACATGATTGAAGGGTACTCCGTTACCAAGCGATCTGCATTTGAATCTGTAAAACGAAGAGAAACGTTAACCTGTGTTTACCTTTCATGTAGTTGTTAACATATCACAAACTTAACTCTTCCTACATGCAGACGCGTTTCGACGCTTCAGAAGCAGACGATATTTGAAATAATTTTGCCACAATATTGTTAAACTCTATTCAATAATTAAATTTTAATTTTTATAGAGATTTACCATATTTTTGCTGAGATTTCTTTTAAGTTGTCTGCTTTAAATGTGTTGTATGTGGGAAAAGGTTTAGAAGTGTGACCAGAAATGTAAATAAAATCTGGATAGATAAAGTGTCACTTGAAATATGATAGTTTGATTTTCCGGCTAGATATTTTAAAAAACACAAGAAAACGGCAAAAGTGGGTTTGTATATATAATAACATAAGTTGCATGAGCGGGGAAATCATTGTGCGGTCATGTTCTTAGTTTCTTGTAAACACAACTTATATAACCGCTGAATGCTATTTCTTCATCCAGAAAGCGAAGGCTTTGGCGAGACTGCGCTTATGCACAAACTCGACTTGATCTGTACGTTCAGCTAAAGTTGCAAATGCATGATTGTGTTTGGCTTACGACAAAAAACCCTTTACCACGTATCCCCGGCCGGGTCATACCAAATACTTTAACAATGGGAGTAATGGCTGCCCTCCTTGGCGCTGACGGTTGCGGGGTCGGCATTTCGATTGACTGGCAGCTGGTGTCAGGATAAATGGACCAGTAGTACCGGTAACTTACCCAGGAAACGCCGTGAAACATTGTTGAAATCCGCGTAAAACACCAAACAATCAATCAATCAACCTTCCCACTTAAAACAAATCTTATATAACCGCTGACTGCTATATCTTAAGCCGGAAAGCGAAGGCTTTGGTAAGATTGCGCTTATGTACAGACTCGAATTGATCTGTACGTTCACCTAAAGTTGCAAATGCATGATTGTGTTTGGCTTTCGACATTTAAACCCTTTACCACGTATCCCCGGCCGGGTCATACCAAATACTTTAACAATGGGAGTAAAGGCTGCCATCCTTAGCGCTCATGGTTGTGGGGTTATCATTTTGACTGATTGGCTGCTGGTGTCAGGATAAATGGACCAGTAGTACCGGTAACTTACCCAGGACGCCGTTAAACATTGTTAAAATCCGCGTAAAACACCAAACAATCAATCAATCAATCAACGCCCTTCAATATTGTGGCAAATTGAGAAATTGCTTATAACCAGCAATTTCTCAATTTGCCACAATGTTGTCCATAGTGAAAAGTCGTCTGCTGCCGTTTCGTCAAAAAGTGTCTCAATGTCATAAAGCGTAACTAAAGTGTTGTCAATAAACTTGTTTTGGTCTACTTAACAAGGAAGTCTTTCCGATTGAAGATGTGCATGTGTGAAAATGAACTGGCTATTGCATTAATATGTTTTGGTAATTTTATACTGTCTTGTGTTTATTATTTGAAAAAAGAAAAGAAATAAAAAATGAAATATAATCTTATCAAAACAAAGCTCTAAATACTGGACCGAGAATACATTTTGATTTAAAATTTATAACTTTATTAGCTACGTGCATAAATACGTGAAGATACGTCCATCTTCACTCATACGTTACAATACATATGTTATTAGTTAATCTATGTTAATATATACAATTTATAATACACATTAAATAGTTTCCAGTGATGTAAAAGACAATACAATTCCAAAGGGATTCCATATGGTAATTTATTTTAAATAAGTATGCATACATGTAGGCTCAATTCTCGAAACGTAATTTTCAGTTTCCTAAATGCTATAAACAAACCATGTCTCCATAACACATGCCTTGTTGTATTTACGGTCATCAAAACTCATTCGGGGCCGAGTCCGCATATACTATGATGTGTCCGTATTTGTGTAAGCGAGCTGTTGACTTTATATGTTATGAAGTTCCTTAAAACCCATTCCCACATATAGACACCTTTTGAAAACATTTGAACTAAAGGAGAAATTGCTCGTTGTAAAGAGTTTCCACGCTGTGTTCAAAGTCGTCTGCTGCAGATTTGTTGTATGTGTGAAAGGGTTAATATAGTCAAAACGTATCATCTTAGTAGCAGTGAATGTGATGCCGTTAGTTTCAATGAGCATATATTAAGTATAGGTTCATAAAGCTATTTTGTCAGTCAATAAAGGGACAGCGAGTGGCATTGACACTATCTCCGAGGAAGTACTTAATAATGGTTCATTGGTATCGTTTTTCAATGTTTTGTTTAACATTTGCTTTGGGGATGGTGTTGTTCCATCATTATGGAGTAACCTGTCCAGCCGTACAAAGACCGTACGTGAACGTACCTTTTACACATTTGTGGTGCCGAACCTCAACTACGTATGTGCCGTCTGGAATTCATATCACGCGGTTGGAATCAGTCTACTGGACCGGGTTCAACGAACGGGGGCAATGCTCGTTTGTAACAACTACAGCGACCGAACACCAGGCGATACGGGAATTGAACCAGCAGACTACGACCCTTACTGACATCTGTGCCATTGAAGTCTTTGCGGCTGCCCTGGATGATCAAATCAGAATTCGTCTTCCACTCATAATCATATCAGTAAATAGTTTCAATATTTTTGTAACGACGTTTTTATTCTGGAGAAGGATGGCTGTCTCTTCACAATCTAAAATTAAAGGCACAACTATTGAATAAAAGAGAAATCATTTTGGTAAAAGGAGAGATTGCTCATTTTGGGCAATTTCTCGTTTTACCAATATTTTTTCTATCCAAAAGTCGTCTACTGCAAATGTGTTAGTAAGCGTCTGTATGAGGGAAAAGCTTAAAAAGACTGTTTGTAATAGAATAAATTATCATAGCAATACTTTACCCGAAGGCAGAACTCGCTCATCACAGGATTCGAACCCGGGACGTTTGGTACGAAAGACCGACGCTCCCACTGTTGCACAACAAATTTATATCGATTTCAACAGAAAATCAGGGATGTTGTCTGCTTCGGCGATCTTATGGTGAAAAGATTATCCGCCAAGATCGAGACATGGTGTGCTTAGTTCCATTCTAGACTGATAGTACCTCCTCGATGGTGTAGTGGTAGAGCTTCTGTAGTACTCTGGCTAGCTACATCAAATTGTCCACGAGGAAAACACAGGTAATAAATGAAATCGTATAGTGGTACTTTTCGTAAGCTTTATTATGAAGATGCAAGAGAAAGTTGATGCAAGGCATCAATGTCGCCGGAAAAGACTGCATTTATTTATTTTTTAACACACATGTATTCTTGACTTTCATTAGTCTAAACATACACATAATGTTTTCATAAGGACTAATTCCAGGATTTTTGAAATTCCACTTAGATCTACAAATTTCAGGATTTCTTTTGGTCAGGAATTTGGGATTTAAATCTACATGCAATAAAAAGCTATTAAACCCTTTCCATGTCTGAAGCCACAATGAAACCTTTAAACGCTTAAAACAAATGAGAAAACGGTTAAATTGCTGAAGACATGAACTTCCTCCTTTTTAATAATAATTATAATAAATATTTCACAGATGTTAAAATTTATCCTCATATGTTTAAAAAGTAGACCACACTTGAAACAACATATCAGCTAAATTGTTTATCTAAATCGTTGATGCATACACTATATGTTTGGCGCAAGAGAAATGCCAGTAGCGAGTCATATTTTATGAAAATAAAGTATCCCAGTCTAGCTAATAGGGACTGCTTTGTCTTTGTAAATAAAACACAAAAACGTTAATGCCAGTCAAAATAAATAAACTGCACATACTTAAAACATCGGAATATTTATTTCATTTTAGATGTGTCATAACTTAGTGTTTTTAAACAAACGCAATTGTAATATGTTCAAGACATTTAAAAAAAAAAATCTAATAATAACCCCCCCTCCCATGTCATTTCCGAAAACCTATTAAAAATAGAAGTCGCGGGCGGGCTTTTGCCCGGCGACTAATAATTCGAAGGTGAGTCCCACGACTCTCTCTCTCTCTCTCTCTCTCTCTCTCTCTCTCTCTCTCTCTCTCTCTCTCTCTCTCTCTCTCTCTCTCTCTCTCTCTCTCTCTCTCAATCTCTGGCGCCGTATACACGTGATATCCCGTATATAGTTATACGTTCAATGGATCTAATATCTCACGTGTATATCTCTATATAGAATGAGTGTAGTGGAACAGAATTATTCTATTTGTTACGTTTTGGATCATGTTAGAATCGAAATAATAGTATCAGCATTGTGTGTGGTCGGTTGGTAGTTCGGGTGCAATTCTGCTCCTCTCCACTCATTCTATCCTGCGAAACCCTTAAGGTGTCGCCTTTCTAGTATAGAATGAGTGTAGTGGAACAGAATTATTCTATTCTGTTCTATGGAACAAATGTCTATACGGCTATTGGGACACAATGTGTTGTAAAATTCAGCGATTTGTGGACAAAGAAATCGGTGAGAACGATTTCGCTGAAATTAGCCACATTGATAGACCACAATGCGATCTAGGTCTGGGCGGTTTCGTTATATCTGGGAAAAATCTAGTTTCAGAGATTTTTAAGGTTAAAACCCGAAAAATCGACATTTTGACTACATTTTTCTGTAGATCTCGTACTAGCAAAAAACGGAATCAGTTAGAGACCTGAAATTCATACTGAAACTTGTCCGAGATCCAGTGCAAACAACGGTGTGTTTAGATTTATCATACATTCAGTTTGGATTCTTGGAGAAAGCTTTCAATAGGGGTTCTTGATTTTAAAAAAATCTGTGGGCGTGACTAGGAAAGTGACGTCACGTCAGTGGTTGACGTCATAACGTTACAGTGGTGCAGAGGTAGAGCGTCGGCCTCTCGTATCAAAGGTCCCTGGTTCGAGTCCCGTGATGAGCGGGTCCTTTTGAGATTTTTCCACACAAAACGGCACGAGTACTGGTTAAGTCTCCAGGAAGCAGACATCGAGTGTGAGTAATCTAAGCTTAAAGCTTGTTTCGCAATCGATGTAAAATAAATAAGTTTAAACTAAACTTGGGCGCCAAATACCGATAATAATGTTCTATTTATCTTTTAGACATACGGAGATAATTTTGTTGTTGCAAAATACTAGTTTCATCAATTGTTACGTTTTGGATCATGTTAGAATCGAAATAATAGTATCAGCATTGTGTGTGGTCGGTTGGTAGTTCGGGTGCAATTCTGCTCCTCTCCACTCATTCTATCCTGCGAAACCCTTAAGGTGTCGCCTTTCTAGTATAGAATGAGTGTAGTGGAACAGAATTATTCTATTCTGTTCTACGGAACAAATGTCTATACGGCTATTGGGACACAATGTGTTGTAAAATTCAGCGATTTGAGGACAAAGAAATCAGTGAGAACGATTTCGCTGAAATTAGCCACACTGATAGACCACAATGCGATCTCGGTCTGGGCGGTTTCGTTATATCTGGGAAAAATCTAGTTTTAGATATTTTTAAGGTTAAAACCCGAAAAATCGACATTTTGACTACATATTTCTGTAGATCTCGTACCAGCAAATAACGGAATCAGCTAGAGACCTGAACTTTAAACTGAAACTTGTCAAAGATCCAGTGCAAACAACGGTGTTTTTAAATTTCTCATACATTTAGTTTTGATAGTTGGAGAATGCTTTTAATAGGGGCTCTTGAATCAAATATTTTCACGTGACCAAATACTTGGAAAGTGACGTCACGTTCAGCACTTCAGCGGTATGACGTCATAACGTTATCGCTTTGGCGCCAAAACCAATAGTATGGTGTGTTTATCTTTTAGACTTGCGGAAATAATTTTGGTGTTGCCAAAAAACCTTGAGTGTCATCAATTGTTACGTTTTGAATCATGTATAGAATGAGTGTAGTGGAACAGAATTATTCTATTCTGTTCTATGGAACAAATGTCTATACGGCTATTGGGACACAATGTGTTGTAAAATTCAGCGATCTGGGGACAAAGAAATCGGTGAGAACGATTTCGCTGAAATTAGCGACACTTATAGAACTCAATGCGATCTAGGTCTGGGCGTGTTCGTTATATCTGGGAAAAATCTAGTTTCAGAGATTTTTAAGGTTAAAACCCGAAAAATCGACATTTTGACTACATATTTCTGTAGATCTCGTACTAGCAAAAAACGGAATCAGTTAGAGACCTGAAATTCATACTGAAACTTGTCCGAGATCCAGTGCAAACAACGGTGTGTTTAGATTTCTCATACATTCAGTTTGGATTCTTGGAGAAAGCTTTCAATAGGGGTTCTTGATTTAAAAAAAAAAAAGAAAGTGACGTCACGTCAGCGGTTGACGTCATAACGTTACAGTGGTGCAGAGGTAGAGCGTCGGCCTCTCGTATCAAAGGTCCCTGGTTCGAGTCCCGTGATGAGCGGGTCCTTTTGAGATTTTTCAACACAAAACGGCACGAGTACTGGTTAAGTCTCCAGGAAGCAGACATCGAGTGTGATTAATTTAAGCTTAAAGCTTGTTTCGCAATCGATGTAAAATAAATAAGTTTAAACTAAACTTCGGCGCCAAATCCCGATAATAATGTTCTATTTATCTTTTAGACTTACGGAGATAATTTTGGTGTTGCAAAATACTAGATTCATCAATTGTTACGTTTTGGATCATGTTAGAATCGAAATAATATATTCAGCATTGTGTGTGGTCGGTTGGTAGTTCGGATGCAATTCTGCTCCTCTCCACTCATTCTATCCCGCGAAACCCTTAAGGTGTCGCCTTTCTAGTAAGAATTGAAATTACATATTCATAACATATATTTAGTATTGCGTGTGGCCAGTTGGTAGTTCGGTATAATTCTGCTCCTCTTCACTCATTCTATCCCGCGAAACCCTTAAGGTGTCGCCTATCTAGTATAGAATGAGTGTAGTGGAACAGAATTATTCTATTCTGTTCTACGGAACAAATGTCTATACGGCTATTGGGACACAATGTGTTGTAAAATTCAGCGATCTGGGGACAAAGAAATCGGTGAGAACGATTTCGCTGAAATTAGCCACACTTATAGAACTCAATGCGATCTAGGTCTGGGCGTGTTCGTTATATCTGGGAAAAATCTAGTTTCAGAGATTTTTAAGGTTAAAACCCGAAAAATCGACATTTTGACTACATATTTCTGTAGATCTCGCACTAGCAAAAAACGGAATCAGCTAGAGACCTGAAATTCATACTGAAACTTGTCCGAGATCCGGTGCAAACAACGGTGTTTTTAGATTTCTCATACGTTCAGTTTGGATTCTTGGAGAAAGCTTTCAATAGGGGTTCTTGATTTTAAAAAAATCTGTGGGCGTGACTAGGAAAGTGACGTCACGTCAGCGGCTGACGTCATAACGTTACAGTGGTGCAGAGGTAGAGCGTCGGCCTCTCGTATCAAAGGTCCCTGGTTCGAGTCCCGTGATGAGCGGGTCCTTTTGAGATTTTAATGATTTAATTTTGAGATAATAATGTTCTATTTATCTTTTAGACTTACGGAGATAATTTTGTTGTTGCAAAATACTAGTTTCATCAATTGTTACGTTTTGGATCATGTTAGAATCGAAATAATAGTATCAGCATTGTGTGTGGCCGGTTGGTAGTTCGGGTGCAATTCTGCTCCTCTCCACTCATTCTATCCCGCGAAACCCTTAAGGTGTCGCCTTTCTAGTATAGAATGAGTGTAGTGGAACAGAATTATTCTATTCTGTTGTATGGAACAAATGTCTATACGGCTATTGGGACACAATGTGTTGTAAAATTCAGCGATCTGGGGACAAAGAAATCGGTGAGAACGATTTCGCTGAAATTAGCCACACTTATAGAACTCAATGCGATCTAGGTCTGGGCGTGTTCGTTATATCTGGGAAAAATCTAGTTTCAGAGATTTTTAAGGTTAAAACCCGAAAAATCGACATTTTGACTACATATTTCTGTAGATCTCGCACTAGCAAAAAACGGAATCAGCTAGAGACCTGAAATTCATACTGAAACTTGTCCGAGATCCGGTGCAAACAACGGTGTTTTTAGATTTCTCATACATTCAGTTTGGATTCTTGGAGAAAGCTTTCAATAGGGGTTCTTGATTTTAAAAAAATCTGTGGGCGTGACTAGGAAAGTGACGTCACGTCAGCGGTTGACGTCATAACGTTACAGTGGTGCAGAGGTAGAGCGTCGGCCTCTCGTATCAAAGGTCCCTGGTTCGAGTCCCGTGATGAGCGGGTCCTTTTGAGATTTTTCCACACAAAACGGCACGAGTACTGGTTAAGTCTCCAGGAAGCAGACATCGAGTGTGATTAATTTAAGCTTAAAGCTTGTTTCGCAATCGATGTAAAATAAATAAGTTTAAACTAAACTTTTGCGCCAAATCCCGATAATAATGTTCTATTTATCTTTTAGACTTACGAAGATAATTTTGGTGTTGCAAAATACTAGTTTCACCAATTGTTACGTTTTGGATCATGTTAGAATCGAAATAATATATTCAGCATTGTGTGTGGTCGGTTGGTAGTTCGGATGCAATTCTGCTCCTCTCCACTCATTCTATCCCGCGAAACCCTTAAGGTGTCGCCTTTCTAGTATAGAATGAGTGTAGTGGAACAGAATTATTCTATTCTGTTCTATGGAACAAATGTCTATACGGCTATTGGGACACAATGTGTTGTAAAATTCAGCGATCTGGGGACAAAGAAATCGGTGAGAACGATTTCGCTGAAATTAGCCACACTTATAGAACTCAATGCGATCTAGGTCTGGGCGTGTTCGTTATATCTGGGAAAAATCTAGTTTCAGAGATTTTTAAGGTTAAAACCCGAAAAATCGACATTTTGACAACATATTTCTGTAGATCTCGCACTAGCAAAAAACGGAATCAGCTAGAGACCTGAAATTCATACTGAAACTTGTCCGAGATCCGGTGCAAACAACGGTGTTTTTAGATTTCTCATACATTCAGTTTGGATTCTTGGAGAAAGCTTTCAATAGGGGTTCTTGATTTTAAAAAATCTGTGGGCGTGACTAGGAAAGTGACGTCACGTCAGCGGTTGACGTCATAACGTTACAGTGGTGCAGAGGTAGAGCGTCGGCCTCTCGTATCAAAGGTCCCTGGTTCGAGTCCCGTGATGAGCGGGTCCTTTTGAGATTTTTCATCACAAAACGGCACGAGTACTGGTTAAGTATCCAGGAAGCAGACATCGAGTGTGATTAATTTAAGCTTAAAGCTTGTTTCGCAATCGATGTAAAATAAATAAGTTTAAACTAAACTTTGGCGCCAAATCCCGATAATAATGTTCTATTTATCTTTTAGACTTACGGAGATAATTTTGGTGTTGCAAAATACTAGTTTCATCAATTGCTACGTTTTGGATCATGTTAGAATCGAAATAATATATTCAGCATTGTGTGTGGTCGGTTGGTAGTTCGGATGCAATTCTGCTCCTCTCCACTCATTCTATCCCGCGAAACCCTTAAGGTGTCGCCTTTCTAGTATAGAATGAGTGTAGTGGAACAGAATTATTCTATTCTGTTCTACGGAACAAATGTCTATACGGCTATTGGGACACAATGTGTTGTAAAATTCAGCGATTTGAGGACAAAGAAATCGGTGAGAACGATTTCGCTGAAATTAACCACACTGATAGACCACAATGCGATCTAGGTCTGGGTGGTTTCGTTATATCTGGGAAAAATCTAGTTTTAGATATTTTTAAGGTTAAAACCCGAAAAATCGACATTTTGACTACATATTTCTGTAGATCTCGTACCAGCAAATAACGGAATCAGCTAGAGACCTGAAATTTAAACTGAAACTTGTCAAAGATCCAGTGCAAACAACGGTGTTTTTAAATTTCTCATACATTTAGTTTTGATAGTTGGAGAATGCTTTTAATAGGGGCTCTTGAATCAAATATTTTCACGTGACCAAATACTTGGAAAGTGACGTCACGTTCAGCACTTCAGCGGTATGACGTCATAACGTTATCGCTTTGGCGCCAAAACCAATAGTATGGTATGTTTATCTTTTAGACTTGCGGAAATATAGAATGAGTGTAGTGGAACAGAATTATTCTATTCTGTTCTATGGAACAAATGTCTATACGGCTATTGGGACACAATGTGTTGTAAAATTCAGCGATCTGGGGACAAAGAAATCGGTGAGAACGATTTCGCTGAAATTAGCCACACTTATAGAACTCAATGCAATCTAGGTCTGGGCGTGTTCGTTATATCTGGGAAAAATCTAGTTGCAGAGATTTTTAAGGTTAAAACCCGAAAAATCGACATTTTGACTACATATTTCTGTAGATCTCGCACTAGCAAAAAACGGAATCAGCTAGAGACCTGAAATTCATACTGAAACTTGTCCGAGATCCGGTGCAAACAACGGTGTTTTTAGATTTCTCATACATTCAGTTTGGATTCTTGGAGAAAGCTTTCAATAGGGGTTCTTGATTTTAAAAAAATCTGTGGGCGTGACTAGGAAAGTGACGTCACGTCAGCGGTTGACGTCATAACGTTACAGTGGTGCAGAGGTAGAGCGTCGGCCTCTCGTATCAAAGGTCCCTGGTTCGAGTCCCGTGATGAGCGGGTCCTTTTGAGATTTTTCAACACAAAACGGCACGAGTACTGGTTAAGTCTCCAGGAAGCAGACATCGAGTGTGATTAATTTAAGCTTAAAGCTTGTTTCGCAATCGATGTAAAATAAATAAGTTTAAACTAAACTTTGGCGCCAAATCCCGATAATAATGTTCTATTTATCTTTTAGACTTACGGAGATAATTTTGGTGTTGCAAAATACTAGTTTCATCAATTGTTACGTTTTGGATCATGTTAGAATCGAAATAATATATTCAGCATTGTGTGTGGTCGGTTGGTAGTTCGGATGCAATTCTGCTCCTCTCCACTCATTCTATCCCGCGAAACCCTTAAGGTGTCGCCTTTCTAGTATAGAATGAGTGTAGTGGAACAGAATTATTCTATTCTGTTCTATGGAACAAATGTCTATACGGCTATTGGGACACAATGTGTTGTAAAATTTAGCGATTTGTGGACAAAGAAATCGGTGAGAACGATTTCGCTGAAATTCCCCTCACTTATAGAACGCAATGTGATCTAGGTCTGGGCGTGTTCGTTATATCTGGGAAAAATCTAGTTTCAGTGATTTTTTAGGTTAAAACCCGAAAAATCGACATTTTGACTACATATTTCTGTAGATCTCGCACCAGCAAATAACGGAATCAGCTAGAAACCTGAAATTCAACCATAAACTTGTCCGAGATCCAGTGCAAACAACAGTGTGTTTAGATTTCTCATACATTCAGTTTGGATTCTTGGAGAAAGCTTTCAATAGGGGTTCTTGATTTTAAAAAAATATGTGGGCGTGACTAGGAAAGTGACGTCACGTCAGCGGTTGACGTCATAACGTTACAGTGGTGCAGAGGTAGAGCGTCGGCCTCTCGTATCATAGGTCCCTGGTTCGAGTCCCGTGATGAGCGGGTCCTTTTGAGATTTTTCAACACAAAACGGCACGAGTACTGGTTAAGTCTCCAGGAAGCAGACATCGAGTGTGATTAATTTAAGCTTAAAGCTTGTTTCGCAATCGATGTAAAATAAATAAGTTTAAACTAAACTTTGGCGCCAAATCCCGATAATAATGTTCTATTTATCTTTTAGACTTACGGAGATAATTTTGGTGTTGCAAAATACTAGTTTCATCAATTGTTACGTTTTGGATCATGTTAGAATCGAAATAATAGTATCAGCATTGTGTGTGGTCGGTTGGTAGTTCGGGTGCAATTCTGCTCCTCTCCACTCATTCTATCCTGCGAAACCCTTAAGGCAGTGCCGTAGCTACACTGAGGCACACCGAGGCAGCTGCCTCGGTGTTTTTTGGGGCATATAACAATTTCTATAGCTCTAAAAATAACTCTTTTCGACTTTCTCTTCATTTGCCTCAATGTACACAAACCAGAACTGAATATTACATATATAATATAAAAAGCTCTACAAACTACGGTACCATACCGTTTAATGTTGACTTATTGATTATGTAACATTAGGTATATATCACGAATCAATATTGTTTTATCTTGCAATGAACACTGTATAGTATCGGATACGTAAGTTAACGGGTGTCAAATAACCTAAATGGTTATATGACAGTTATTTTTAGAACAGCAGTTATGTATATATATTCTTTATATCGATGCGGATTTCTGCACAAGCGTGACTTCATTTTAGGTGACGTAATATATGAATGGGCTAGTTAAAATTGTGTATTTAAACTTTAAAAACGTGCTAGAATGATTTATCTGAAAACATAATTTGACATGCAAGATGAATAGAATATTACGGCCCTGACTTTCGATATAAACTTTATCAGACTCGGCTGTGAGATAGGATAATTGTCTCGCCAAAGGCTCGCCAATTATCAATTCTCCAAACCTCGTCAGATAAAGTTCATATAGAACTTACGTCAGAGACATAATATTCTCTATATATACATGCACCGGGCAGAATGTAAACACAAACGGTGCCAGAAATAAACAAGTTATAATGCGTCGACGACCAAATGTTTATGATTTAACCAAGATGACAGAGCCAAAGTGAAACATGATTGTAAGTACACACTATATAGATACTTGTCATGAATAATATGAAAAGTATACACCTTAACCATAACTTATATAATATTATATAGAATTTATTAAAGTCATTTCAAGCGCCACTTTGCGCTTTTTTGGTGTATGAGTTGATAAATCTTAAATATACGCATGAATTTATCTAAGCCCCCGTTGTGTAGTGGTTACGCGCGAACTGTTGAAACATACAGTACGAATTCTTATTGTATATTTTTCATTTTAGCGGAATGCCGAAATCGAAAATCTTAAGCAAGCTATACGAGATAATGATCGTCAAGAATGTAGACGGATCTTCCAAAGAGTCAAAACTATTTTACCGCAAACACCATACAATGTGACACCATATACTGAAAGTTACGCCGTAGACGAGATGGCTGAGGCATTACTTCCAACAGACACAGGGTATGACTATGTACCAGTGAGAACAACAGGGGATGGAAACTGCTTATTTAATAGTGCGTCTATAATCATAACAGGTATATACATTATATTAGTCGCAAACTTTAATAATTAAATGATTAAGAGACATTGATCTAAACTATATTTTGTGATTTTGAAATAATTTGTTTGTTTGGAGTTTAACGCCGCTTTCAACAGCTTTGGTCATATCACGGCGGTCAGTGCACCTACCCATGTTTTCCTGGCTTTCCCACACCAGTACTTACACAACATTCATTCGAGGCCACTGACTCCTTTCTCACATAAATCGGAGGTGTGAGGCAATTGGAAAAATCGCCCGAAAGAATGTCGCCTCAACCGGGTATCGAACCCGTGATCTCCAGATCACGAGTCAGATACGCTACCAAGTGAGCTACCCGGCCGGGCATGATTTGAAATAAAAGTCATCGAGCATTTGTGTTCTTTTAGAATAATATGTTGCCCTTGAAGCATGTTGGAAACAGTAAAAAGATGATGATGAAAGAACAAGTTTAAACGTTATTTATTGATCAACACTCGTCTCGTACATGCTATTAGTTTGTATCGAGAAATATGCAATAAATAACTTCAAAATAGAGTGTCCACTTGAGGAATGGCATTTCCATCTTGCAGTAAAATAAAACAAATATGATCTACACATATTATTTAAATCTATGCATAACATCGACTAGATTAATTCATTTTATTATTACAGGTAACGAATCACTAGGCAAAACTCTCCGCACTCTTGTTGCTGCCGAACTGTTTATTAACAGTGCCTTCTACACAGATCATCCTCACGTGAGAAAGCTGAAAAAGGAAAGCAACATGTTTACGCAGAATGATGGGTCTTTGTTTTCATTATTACTTGATGCAGACGATGTCGGTGAAAGAAAAACATTGATTGAGAATGAAGCCCTTTCCACGTGCAATGATCGCAGATGGTACTCTATGATTCATATTTTGGCATTATCATCAGTTTTAGATACACAAGTTACGTCTGTCTATCCGGAGGCAAATGATGGTATAAGGCCAATGTTTCATGTTACTATCCAACCAGAATCCCGTAATAGCCATTCTACAGTACTCTCCATTATGTGGTCTAGAGATGGCAATCTGGATAATAGAGACGGTGCAGTATTTCAGCCAAATCACTTTGTAGCTTTGCTTTTGCGTGGCAATAAAACAGTAACCGATACGAACAAAATCACAAATAAAAGAAAAGATGAAAAACAAAAAGACAAGTCTTCTAAGAAATTAAGAACGGACAATAAAACACAACAAAAATTACCCGCGTTCTTCACTAATGCTGCACCAACGCTTAAAAATGCATGCCATCAGGAGCCAACATTAACTGGGGAAAAATCAGGCTCTACTCAAGAAGAAGCTGAAGTAAACAATGGCGTTACTGAAGAACACGTTAAGTCTACTGCTAATATCCAATCGTCGCACACCGATCCAAATAATATATCGCAGTCTAGTTATGGCCCGGAACAAACGCGATTACCACCTGAACGAAATACACATGCAGATATGGATATCTCTTCGCTAGCACGCAACCGGCATCAGTTAACAAATGAACAAAAGTGTGATATTCTTAGTAACGCGACGGGAAGGCTTTCAGAGTATCCATCCCATGGCGGAAAGGTTAAACGTCGATATAACCCAACTTGGGAACAAACATACAGTTGGTTGCGATATTCCCCTCAAGTTAACGGTGTTTTTTGCGCGTGCTGTGTTGTATTTGCGGCCAAAACCGCTTATCATGACGAATTCATAAATGTTCCGTTCAGAGACTGGAAGAATGCTCTTGGGAACAAAAGAGGTGTTTTGACATCTCATAATACATCTAATGTCCACATGAATGCTTTAACCGCAAATGATTCTTTCATGGCCGTTTGTAAAGGAGAACGCAAGTCAATCAATGAGAGTATAAGTACTGCGTACGCCGAAAAAAAAATGGTGAAAACAGAAGGATTATGCTAAGCATTATAGATGTGATAACGCGATTGTCAGCGAGAGGCCTTGCTTTAAGAGGAAATTGGGACAAGATCAAACAATCGGAGGATAGTAATTTTGCATTTTTCATCAACTGGATATCGCAGTATGAACCATCTCTTGCTAAACACCTCAAAGATTGCCCTAAAAATGCAACGTACTTATCACCTACTATTCAGAATGAAATTATTGATTGTATAGGTAATCACATCCGCGGTAGCATTGTTGCCAATGTTGCTAATTCACCGTTTTTTAGCATTATGGCTGATGAAACCACTGATTCTAGTACAATCGAGCAGCTTAGCATCTGCATCCGGTATCTATCTGGACTTGAGGTAAGAGAAGATTTTCTGGGATTCGTACCACTACCACGAACAGATGCCGAAACTATAACTACTGCCATGGTTGAACATTTGGAACAATGGAACCTTGATCTTCAAAAATGGCGCGGCAAAGGGTTTGATGGGGCTGCAACCATGAGTGGGCACGTGTCTGGTGTTCAAGCGAGAATAACACATCTATTTCCCAAATCAAAATATTTCACACACTGTGCAAGCCACTGTCTAAACTTAGTTATAGTTTCATCGTGCACCAAAGTACCCGAAATAAGAAACTTTATGAATGCATTCAAGGAACTAACCCTTTTCTTTGGCTATTCTGCAAAGCGGAAAGATATATTAAAAACATTCTTGACTAAAGATGTGTCTGATCTGTTAGCTGGTTTGACTGAAGAAGAACTTCAACATGAGCACGAAACTCTACTATACGACGTGTCAAAGCGACATTCTTTGCCAACACTGTCGGACACACGTTGGCTATCACGTGTTGACTCAATAAGCACGCTAATTGTAAATTATGACAAGATATACGATGCGCTACAACAAGTGTTTGATGAATCTTCAGGCCAATCTGCACATGATGCAACAAGTTATATGCACGCTTTGCAGCGATTTGAAACCATTGTAGTTGCTGTACTTACACAGTACACGCTGGGGTTTGTTCGCCCGCTGTCTGTCAGCCTTCAGGGAAAGTCGTGTGACCTCTTAAAGGCGCATACTGAGGCACAAAACATCATTGAAATTCTCCAAAATATTAGAAATGAGGATATGTTTGACAAATTGTACAATCGCGCAGTGAGAATTGCTGCATCTATTGAAGTTGTGCCGTCAAAGCCAAGAACAGTTGGTCGACAGAGACACCGTGCAAATTCATCTTTGGATAACGCCAGTGTCCAAGATCATTACAGATTGAATTATTACTTTCCATTCCTCGACCACATGATTTCACACATGAAGACACGATTCCCTGCTGAGCTAGGAGGCGCACTTAAGGGAACCATTCTTGTTCCCGGACACATGCAAAATCTTGACTCCGCTCTAACAGATCAAATAAAGGAGGCATTTCTAGATGACTTGCCGAACCCTGGAGATTTTGAACAGGAAGTATTGCGATGGACCTTGTTAAACAAAAACTGTACCAAAGTCATGACGCTGGAAGAAGGTGCAGCTGCATGTGACGAAGTCTTTTTCCCCAACATATCAAGAATATTCAAATTAATTCTGTGTCTGCCTGTTGGTTCTTGCACTTGTGAAAGGAGTTTCAGTTCACTGAGGCGGCTTAAGACCTGGAGTCGGACATCAATGGGTGCCTCACGACTTAATGGTTTGGCACTTGCCTACGTCCACAGGAACAACATTTCTGTTAACCCTAAACAAATTCTTAAGTTGTGGGACGCCACAGGACACCATCGAATAGCACTGGCATTCAAAAACTAAAGTGACGATATGTGAGACGTTTGAAAGTAGGTTTATGGTATTGGTAACAAAGCCTCATATGATTGTGACAGTAATTTTCTTCTAAATTTATGTAAACCGTGTAGAATTAACTTCAACAGTATCAAAAGTTATAGCACTAAAAATGTTGAAATGTTATATTTTTATTATGCAACTTATTCCACCAAAGATACTCCAGAATGCAGGAAATTGATTCTTGCAAAAAAAAAAATCCGGACCCCCCCCCCCCCCCCCCATAGACCGTTCTGCCTCGGTGTTTTTTTAAGTCTGGCTACGGCACTGCTTAAGGTGTCGCCTTTCTAGTATAGAATGAGTGTAGTGGAACAGAATTATTCTATTCTGTTCTATGGAACAAATCATGTCTATACGGCTATTGGGACACAATGTGTTGTAAAATTCAGCGATTTGAGGACAAAGAAATCGGTGAGACCGATTTCGCTGAAATTAGCCACACTTATAGAACTCGATGCGATCTAGGTCTGGGCGGTTTCGTTATATCTGGGAAAAATCTAGTTTCAGAGATTTTTAAGGTTAAAACCCGAAAAATCGACATTTTGACTACATATTTCTGTAGATCTCGCACCAGCAAAAAACGGAATCAGCTAGAGACCTGAAATTCATACTGAAACTTGTCCAATATCCAGTGCAAACAACGGTGTTTTTAGATTTCTCATACATTTAGTTTTGATAGTTGGAGAATGCTTTTAATAGGGGCTCTTGAATCAAATATTTTCACGTGACCAAATACTTGGAAAGTGACGTCACGTTCAGCACTTCAGCGGTATGACGTCATAACGTTATCGCTTTGGCGCCAAAACCAATAGTATGGTGTGTTTATCTTTTAGACTTGCGGAAATAATTTTGGTGTTGCCAAAAAACCTTGAGTGTCATCAATTGTTACGTTTTGAATCATGTAAGAATTGAAATATAGAATGAGTGTAGTGGAACAGAATTATTCTATTCTGTTCTACGGAACAAATGTCTATACGGCTATTGGGACACAATGTGTTGTAAAATTCAGCGATTTGTGGACAAAGAAATCGGTGAGAACGATTTCGCTGAAATTAGCCACACTGATAGACCACAATGCGATCTAGGTCTGGGCGGTTTCGTTATATCTGGGAAAAATCTAGTTTCAGAGATTTTTAAGGTTAAAACCCGAAAAATCGACATTTTGACTGCATATTTCTGTAGATCTCGCACTAGCAAAAAACGGAATCAGCTAGAGACCTGAAATTCATACTGAAACTTGTCCGAGATCCGGTGCAAACAACGGTGTTTTTAGATTTCTCATACATTCAGTTTGGATTCTTGGAGAAAGCTTTCAATAGGGGTTCTTGATTTTAAAAAAATCTGTGGGCGTGACTAGGAAAGTGACGTCACGTCAGCGGTTGACGTCATAACGTTACAGTGGTGCAGAGGTAGAGCGTCGGCCTCTCGTATCAAAGGTCCCTGGTTCGAGTCCCGTGATGAGCGGGTCCTTTTGAGATTTTAATGATTTAATTTTGAGATAATAATGTTCTATTTATCTTTTAGACTTACGGAGATAATTTTGTTGTTGCAAAATACTAGTTTCATCAATTGTTACGTTTTGGATCATGTTAGAATCGAAATAATAGTATCAGCATTGTGTGTGGCCGGTTGGTAGTTCGGGTGCAATTCTGCTCCTCTCCACTCATTCTATCCTGCGAAACCCTTAAGGTGTCGCCTTTCTAGTTACATATTCATAACATATAGAATGAGTGTAGTGGAACAGAATTATTCTATTCTGTTCTACGGAACAAATGTCTATACGGCTATTGGGACACAATGTGTTGTAAAATTCAGCGATTTGAGGACAAAGAAATCGGTGAGAACGATTTCGCTGAAATTAGCCACACTGATAGACCACAATGCGATCTAGGTCTGGGCGGTTTCGTTATATCTGGGAAAAATCTAGTTTTAGATATTTTTAAGGTTAAAACCCGAAAAATCGACATTTTGACTACATATTTCTGTAGATCTCGTACCAGCAAATAACGGAATCAGCTAGAGACCTGAAATTTAAACTGGAACTTGTCAAAGATCCAGTGCAAACAACGGTGTTTTTAAATTTCTCATACATTTAGTTTTGATAGTTGGAGAATGCTTTTAATAGGGGCTCTTGAATCAAATATTTTCACGTGACCAAATACTTGGAAAGTGACGTCATGTTCAGCACTTCAGCGGTATGACGTCATAACTTTATCGCTTTGGCGCCAAAACCAATAAGTATGGTGTGTTTATCTTTTAGACTTGCGGAAATAATTTTGGTGTTGCCAAAAAACCTTGAGTGTCATCAATTGTTACGTTTTGAATCATGTAAGAATTGAAATTACATATTCATAACATATATATTTAGTATTGCGTGTGGCCAGTTGGTAGTTCGGTATAATTCTGCTCCTCTTCACTCATTCTATCCCGCGAAACCCTTAAGGTGTCGCCTATCTAGTATAGAATGAGTGTAGTGGAACAGAATTATTCTATTCTGTTCTATGGAACAAATGTCTATACGGCTATTGGGACACAATGTGTTGTAAAATTCAGCGATCTGGGGACAAAGAAATCGGTGAGAACGATTTCGCTGAAATTAGCCACACTTATAGAACTCAATGCGATCTAGGTCTGGGCGTGTTCGTTATATCTGGGAAAAATCTAGTTTCAGAGATTTTTAAGGTTAAAACCCGAAAAATCGACATTTTGACTACATATTTCTGTAGATCTCGCACTAGCAAAAAACGGAATCAGCTAGAGACCTGAAATTCATACTGAAACTTGTCCGAGATCCGGTGCAAACAACGGTGTGTTTAGATTTCTCATACATTCAGTTTGGATTCTTGGAGAAAGCTTTCAATAGGGGTTCTTGATTTTAAAAAAATCTGTGGGCGTGACTAGGAAAGTGACGTCACGTCAGCGGTTGACGTCATAACGTTACAGTGGTGCAGAGGTAGAGCGTCGGCCTCTCGTATCAAAGGTCCCTGGTTCGAGTCCCGTGATGAGCGGGTCCTTTTGAGATTTTAATGATTTAATTTTGAGATAATAATGTTCTATTTATCTTTTAGACTTACGGAGATAATTTTGTTGTTGCAAAATACTAGTTTCATCAATTGTTACGTTTTGGATCATGTTAGAATCGAAATAATAGTATCAGCATTGTGTGTGGCCGGTTGGTAGTTCGGGTGCAATTCTGCTCCTCTCCACTCATTCTATCCTGCGAAACCCTTAAGGTGTCGCCTTTCTAGTTATTCTATTCTGTTCTATGGAACAAATGTCTATACGGCTATTGGGACACAATGTGTTGTAAAATTCAGCGATCTATTCTATTCTGTTCTATGGAACAAATGTCTATACGGCTATTGGGACACAATGTGTTGTAAAATTCAGCGATCTGGGGACAAAGAAATCGGTGTGAACGATTTCGCTGAAATTATCCACACTTATAGAACTCAATGCGATCTAGGTCTGGGCGTGTTCGTTATATCTGGGAAAAATCTAGTTTCAGAGATTTTTAAGGTTAAAACCCGAAAAATTGACATTTTGACTACATATTTCTGTAGATCTCGCACTAGCAAAAAACGGAATCAGCTAGAGACCTGAAATTCATACCGAAACTTGTCCGAGATCCGGTGCAAACAACGGTGTTTTTAGATTTCTCATACATTCAGTTTGGATTCTTGGAGAAAGCTTTCAATAGGGGTTCTTGATTTTAAAAAAATCTGTGGGCGTGACTAGGAAAGTGACGTCACGTCAGCGGTTGACGTCATAACGTTACAGTGGTGCAGAGGTAGAGCGTCGGCCTCTCGTATCAAAGGTCCCTGGTTCGAGTCCCGTGATGAGCGGGTCCTTTTGAGATTTTTCAACACAAAACGGCACGAGTACTGGTTAAGTCTCCAGGAAGCAGACATCGAGTGTGATTAATTTAAGCTTAAAGCTTGTTTCGCAATCGATGTGAAATAAATAAGTTTAAACTAAACTTTGGCGCCAAATCCCGATAATAATGTTCTATTTATCTTTTAGACTTACGGAGATAATTTTGTTGTTGCAAAATACTAGTTTCATCAATTGTTACGTTTTGGATCATGTTAGAATCGAAATAATAGTATCAGCATTGTGTGTGGCCGGTTGGTAGTTCGGATGCAATTCTGCTCCTCTCCACTCATTCTATCCCGCGAAACCCTTAAGGTGTCGCCTTTCTAGTCATTTTTATAACTGGAATGTAGTTGAAAGTGGAAAAAACAATCAGGACTGGTAGGGTCCCTCTTGATAGACTTGCAGGTATGTTGTTTAATGATTAACAGATCAAAGTGGGAGTCTTAAAAGGAACATGCATGAATGTGAAGCCACTTGTAAATACAATAACTTGTTTGTATACCATGTTAAGCTCACCTGAGCACACCTTGGTTATTGTGTTCGCAGGTGAATAAGTACAGTTTAAAAATAACTTGGCAAGACAATGGAGGATTTGTAATTCAATATGGGAGCAATCCTGCATAACACAACAAAGTCAATGATTATAATCTAAACCCTTCGCCAAGCGAATGGTAACATGCCAATTTAAACATTAAACATTGACTAATTCGAATGTCTACCGCGCAAATAGGATTTGTGTTTGCAAATGCAAATTCGAATAATTAACGCATAAATTAAATTGTATGTACGTATTCTTTTAAACATTCGCCGCCAATATACACATTGGCTGTCAAATTTAATATTGACCTATTCGAATGTCTAACGCGGAAATGAAACTTTACACCTTCTTTTGATATTTTGAGGATTTTAATGCTTAAATGTTAGTTTAAAGATTCTACATCCGATTAAAATTTAGAATGTTTACGTGCATACTACAATTGGAAAACTCGTTTAAACGTTTGTCAATATGAATGTTTAAATACTAATTTGGCAATTCGATTGTCTAACGCGAAATTGAAACATTAAAATTTTCACCATTTCGAATGTTCAAATGCAATTTTAATCGATAAACATTCGTTTGACATTCGCCAATATGAATGTCGATTGCACAAATTAGACTTTAAGCATTCGTTAAATTTTTCGCCAAATCAAAATTTTAACTTTCACCATTAAACATACACTTAAACATTGACCAATTCGATTGTCTTACGCGCAAATTTGACTTAAAACATTCTTCTAAACTTTCGCCAATACGAATGTTTAATTGCCAATTTAAACATTGGCCACTTCAAATGTCTAACACACAACTAAGACTTTAAACTTGTTTTATGTTTAAACTAGCAAATGCGGAATGCTTAAACGAATGTTTGGCTTTTGGCTGTAAACTTTGAATGACAAATGCATCATCTTAAGGTTTAATAATAAACTATCTTCAAACACTCAACACTGAAAACGTTACACTCGAATACTCACTCGAAAAAACCGAATATTGATTTCGTGTACAGTTTAGTCCACAATCCCACTTGTCCAGGATTCTAACTCCGTTTTGAAGCGTCTGTAAACCCCGTGAGATAATGTACGGGGTTCAATGATATGAACGAGAAACGCGTCTGATTCCTCTTTCGATAAGAGAGCGCGTTAGTTAGTCAGGAAACCCTATTCGAACGAGTTATCTGATATAATCTGACGGAAATTGTGATCATCTTCAAAATGAAACTGGCTCTTATTTTCGTCCTTTCAGGTATAATTTTTATGAATAACTTTCCTTTCTTTATCGTTTTTGCAACTAACCCATTTCTTTAACCCTTTCCCACATATCGATTCTCTGACGCCTCAGCAACAGACGACTTTTGAAAATGAGCAATTTTTCTTTTTGCCACATATTTTTCCATTTTATTTTGCTTATACTTTCATTTATAGAGATTTTCCCATGATTTTGTCTTTGTGTTTTCACCAACGGTCAACAAGGCCAACTTTATAACGAAGTTTATGTTTTTTCTTTCGTAAATCTAAGTGCTGCCTCTGGTGAGTCATGGTATTATTGTTTCTTCATCCCGGGATATATTAGTTTCAGCTGCAGGACTATAATTTCAATTTGATTTTCTTGTCAGAAATAATGTGTGGGTCTATAATCATATTATATAAAATAACAGTTTCCTTGTTTACCTCTAAATATTTTTGAAGCAGACGATTTCGAAACCTTTTTTTCACATAACCGGTCCAACTGGGCATGATAAACTGTAAATAGTTATGTAAATGCACTTTGGTGATCACTTTTTATTTCGTTTCGGCTAATTGCTGGTATGTTGGAATCATATGCATTGAGCAGATTGTACATTCTTTGATTATCATAATTTGACTTGTGCTGTGATGTGTATGTACAGTGGAACCTATGTATAAAGACCACCCATGGGAAGGCAACACTCTTGTCTTTGTTCACAGGTGGTCTTTAATGGCAGGGTCATTTATGCAGAACATGAGTAATTAGGAAATTAAAAGCGTGCTTGCTATAGTCAGGAAAACGGTCTTCCAGGGTGTATATTTCATCTCTTTTTCTTCTTCCCTTTCTTGTTTTGTTATGCATGCATGAGTGATAGGCCTCGTCGTTACCGACTGAGCTATCAAGAGTTTCATAGGGACCAAAGCACGAACAATATTTCAGCTCATGAACACATAAACATACTTTACAGGCTGGCAAATACTTAACAAAATTTATAAATGTGCACATTATGATTGAGTATAACTTTTTAATTTATCAACATTTTAACACGAAATTTTGAAGACTTGCTATTGGGGCAGATTGAATTATGATTATTTGGTCGGATTTACTAATTCATGAAGAATAGCGCGTAAAACCAGCAATCGACAATAACTGCAAATGCACGGAAAAATGGTAGATTGGCACAAAAAAAAAATGAGCACGTGGTCAATTTGGAATGTTTAACAATACCCACATCCAAAAAACACAAAATGGGGCGAATGTCAATTATGCAACGCGGAAGAGCCGTTGGACTTGTCAACGACGGTGTCTACTAATCTGAGGCTATTTCCAAAATTCCCTAATGTTTAATAATCAAAACAACAAACGGTTAAATAAATGAAGGCTCATTAGCATTTGCAGGTTGCGTAACGAATTGGAGTTTACCGTAACACAATACGAAACATTATGCAAAAATACAACTCAACTGGCAACGTAACATACCTTCACATTATGATCAGTCACGTACATTCGAAGGAGTTGCCAAGCAATTATTAACAGATTGTACATATGCGCTATAAGACTCTTCTCCTATCCACGAGATGATCTTTTTCGACGAACTGCAGTTTTGGCTTTTACAACACCTTCACCTATCATTTTCTTTATTTCGTTTTTTGAGTGTTTGACTTGAAATGAATAGGAAATGATGACATATATCTCTTCAATATATTTTGCAATTTTCAGCACGACCAGACAAATATTCACCAAAATGCGGTCAAATATATACCTGCACAGTTATAAGATTTGTTAAGTGTATATCATATCTAGCTATACTACATTTACAGAGTGTTTCATTATATATGTTTATATAAGAAGGATCTAATCTGGCCTTTTGACTTCTATTCGATTTATGGATTGTTTCGCTATAAATAGTTAACTCATGAAATTCACCTATTTACGACCTAGTTCAAGTCCCAATTTCTTTCATTACTATAAAACTACATAAAATTATTCATTATTCTATTATTTAGTTAGATTACATGTTTATATAATCAAAAGTACCCACCGATTATCGTATGTTACTATTGTATACATTTACCATTTTGTTACAATGTAAACTGGTTTGGAAATAAAGTATATGTCTCTCTGTCTGTCATACGCATTACGAAGATGAAAGAAATTGTATCATATGTTCTTGTAAGAAATTGCTATATGTTCTTGTAAGCAATTGCTACATGTTTTAGTAAGAAATTGCTATATGTTCTAGTAAGAAATTTGTATTTGCTATATGTTCTAGTAAGAAATTTGTATTTGCTATATGTTCTAGTAAGAAATTGCTATATGTTCTAGTATATTCTAGTAAGAAATTGCTATATGTTCTAGTAAGAAATTGCTATATGTTCTAGTAAGAAATTTGTATTTGCTATATGTTCTAGTAAGAAATTGCTATATGTACTGGTTTACTTTTTTTTTTCATCTTTCCGTTTAACGCCAAACACATCAAAGTGTCAGTATATTAGTCATTTTATTGTTTCAGACATAGTCCTTGCTGCCGACCTGAATTTCTTGCGAGCTACAATAGAGGGTCACTTTTCAGAAAACCGAAACCATGAGGTTAACCCAGATAACAAACAGAAGGTTCAAGACTTCATTCAAGACCAGTTCGAAGCGTACGGTCTCGAAACTGAACTGCAGACTTTCCAGTTGTCCAATGTACGTTTTCAAATAGCCACCTAAGATAATAACAAAGGGTATTTTTGCATCTAAACAGTGAATGCTTAGACGCACAGTCTCAACAGAGCCATCTCTATCTGTCTGTTTTTAAAACAGCTAAATATTCAAGAAAAACAACAAACAATCACATTAGAAGTGTAGTTCCTTTGTAACAGTCTGGTAAAATTCCAATGCACAATGTATGTTTTACAGCTCAAATCTACTCAACACAAATTTATTCAGCAAATGTTAATGACTATTGTGTGAATAATGACTGACCAACGATACTGGTCAAGAAATGAAATATTTAGGCACTTAATTAAACAAAAATGATGAAATACTCTCTTAAATATTTAAATATTACTAAGCGCTAAGTACCGTTGGTGGAATTATGACCAGATAATATTTCAGCTTGTGTATGCGCACTATAAAGCCCTACTAGTAACCGCTTCCCATAAGAAAGGTACACATTGGCAGTTCAGCTCTGCACCGTCTTATCAGAATATACACAAGTTGACAGAAGCTTCTAACAATCTCATGTAAGTAATGTAGATTTTGAAAAGACAGTGCGGATGGATAGCCTGTTCAAGATATACACGGTTCACAAAAGTCGACTTGTAACAATTTCTCACGGACCCATTAATGATGCTAAACTGTCAATGCAATGGGACCCCATTTCGCGAGAGGCTGCGCATTTGTCAAAAATGTATGTTCTTGTTTTCGGAAAACCATTAAACACACATCAATAGGACTTTTACTTTCGGTTTCTTTAACTGTATAATTTGCACTAGCACTTATAGATTCCACGTTTGATATATATATATTACGCTATTTCTATGATTCATGCCCCGATGTCACAATGGTAAAGGACCGAGCACCGATAGCTCTGGCGGTAGCGACACGGGCTGTCAATCCAGGGTTGTGACTTCGAACTCCAGATTGGTCAACATTCTCTTCAACGTTTAAAAAAGTCACTGTCACAAGGGTCATTAATACCATCATTTGGGCTAACAGTCTATGTGGAAAAGCAATCAGTTGCTTGGAAAGAATGTTGTGTGGAGTACTGGTGTGAGAATTTAAAAAAAACATGGGTAGGTGAACTGGCCGTCATGATATGACTGAGCAATTGTTGAAAACGGCATTAATCCTTAATCAATAAAACACACTTGTAAGAGATCAGAACAATAACCTTCTTTATCGCAATTTAAATTTATAATTGCACTTCACAATTACCATAGTCAAACAGCCCTCAGTCTAAAACTGATATAGCTTTGATTTAACCGGGTAGTCAAAATTCTATCGATAAATTTAACATTATTAACAATGTTTTGAATTAAATCATAAGATCCGAAGTCATTAATCAATAACAACAATTACTCAAGGATTATTTACAGTAACTACATGTTATTAACGGATATTAATTGAAATGATCGCTGAAAATGACTAAACTGTTTGTCAATTTATCCTTTTTATTAGATAATAAAACAGAAATTGCGTACTGTATTATAAATGTATATTAAGTTTAATAGTAGTATATTTGCTCATACAGGCTAAGTCTCCTGGAAGCAGACATCAAACGTGATTAATATAAGATAAAAGCTTGTTTCGCAATCGATGTTAAATAAATACATTAAAACTAAACTGAAACTGTCAATGAGAAATATGGTACGAAATATTTAACTGAGAATTAGGAAGATTTCTGACATAAAATGGAAGCTTTTTGTACATGTAGCACAGAATATGTCGACCCAGCGAATAATCAACCGTTCGTAGAGTAATGTACTTATGGCATTTCACTTAATATTCTTCCTGTTTGGAAAAGTGAGTTTATTAGGATACCATCCACTGTTAAACACTTTAACCCTTTACTACATATTGAAGTCTCTGCAGCAAACTATTTTTGAAAACATTGTGACACACGTAGAAATTGCTCATAATGCGCAATATCTCATTTTACCACAATGTTTCCAACTATTTTAAATTATTTAGCTTTCATTTATAGGATTTTTGTTTGGTTTTACAACTGTGCTTTCTTAGTCGTCTTCTATAAATTTGTTGTATGTTGGAAATAAATTTGGTTAATAATGTATAAATGTAATAAATGTAATATTACATATTTTTTCCAGGGATTTGATCGGATGAGCTGATATATTTAGAGTTAATGTAACCTTAGCTTTAAACCAAGTTAGGTATTTTCCAACGTTTTATAATGTGAGTTGGACATAATTGATGTTTGTATTTCAGACCACTTTCACAAATGTGATTGGAATAAGGAAGGGAAGTAACTACCACACAACAGATGACAGAGTGATTGGTCTTGGGACACATTACGATACTGTGAGAACTTCTTCAGGTACATGTAGCTCTCGTATTCAATTGAACAGTACTTCCGGTATTGTTCCCGACACCGGAACACCAGTCATAATGTTATACCTGAAGCGGCTGAACGCAAAGAAGTGATGCCGGAAGTACATGGTGATCAAACCCTGGTCTAACCCTCCCAACTACTTCACCATGATGACGTTTTAAATTTTTATTCGGTTATTTTAAGTCCCGAATTATTCCTAGTTGTCTACAGACAGAAAAGAAATGTAATAACAAAAGATCGTTTGTACATGTAGCTTCACAGTTCATAGTGCATACTTCACATTTCAAAATAGATTAAACACTTGATAATGTAGTAAAGTATTTACTACAGGACACGCTGCACAGCTCATAGTTTCTCATTTCACACTTATGTTTTCGTTTAAGTGGACTGTGCACAATGAATAATAAACCAGGAAGTCACAGAAATCCTATAAATGAAGATACCAGCAAGCTTTCATAATTTGAATAAAATTGCACCAATACACAAAGCACTATTTGCTTATTGAAAACATTGCGAATTCGTTAATATTTACATTAACCCTTTCCCTCATACAGACGTTTTCTGTAGCCTCTACAGCTGACGACTTTTGAAAACATTGTGGCAAAATGAGAATGTTTTCAAATTATTCAATAATTCTACTTTCTGTTCTAGAGATTTTCCATATTTTGCCTAAAATATTTCACAGTTATCTGCTGCAGATTTATTGTATGGGGGAGAGGGTTAATTAATATTGAGCCAAAATTAAATAGGTCTTCGGAGAATTTGTTCATATACGTCAGTCTCTATTCCATTGTATACGTGTATTCTCGGGTCGAAGTAATAACCATTCTCCAGTGTGTTTGCATGAGTAAATAACACCGCATCGGTGGTGCTGTTATTAGAGCGTCCGTTTCGAGAGCGAGAGACCCAGATTAGATCCCCGGTAGGGTCATACCTAAGACTTGAACATGGTAGTAGCGGCTTTCACCCTAGGCACTCAGGGTTAAGGGGATAACATTTAAACCAATGCGCTGGTCTCAGGATAAGTTTACCTTGAGAACTGAGTCCAATTACACCAACCGTGCTTAGCGCAAAGCAATACTTTAATATCTATTTCATCATTTTTGTTTCCCAAATAATTGTTAATACATGATTGGTGGAATGTATTAAGTACATGACTAAGTTGACACAAATAGTTACCTTGCTGACAGACAAAAGTTGTTACATGCAATAACAATCGGGATATCTGCTGCCTCAAAAACTGGATTGATTGATTGATTGGGGTTTAACGCCGTTTTAACATTTTCTCGGTCATATCACGGCGACCAGTTCACCTAACCATGTGTTTCCTGGTTTTCTCACACCAGTACTCAACACAACACTATTCTCAAGCAACTGGCTGCTTTTCCACATAGACTTAGCCCATAGGTGGAAGACGAATGACGCATGTCGCATTGACTTTTGTTAAACGTCGGAAAGAAAGTTGGCCGAGCCGGGATTCGAACTTACAACCCCTTGATTGACAGCCCGCGTCGCTACCGACTGAGCTACCGGGGCTTGGCTCTCGAAGACTCGAACGTAGGTTTTCGGGTGATGTGGCGAAACTCTGTTTCAGGCTAAATTGTCAGCTATAGCGTGTCTTAAATGAACCATCTGATCTTTTGTATAGGTGTGGACGATAACGGAAGTGGAATGGCTGCCATGTTACACGTGATGAAGACTTTCAATAGTACCGGAAGTAGCTGGAAAAACACCATGATCTTTGTGGCCTTCGATGCCGAGGAACTTTGTGAGTAAATCGTAATTATATCATGGCCTTCTTGCTTGTTAAATCAGTAACTTTCAAATACATCATTTAACATTAACCATTTCCTATTTTGAACACAGCGTCGTAATAGTTCTGATTGCTCATACTAACAGTCAGAACTGCTGCTGCACTGTTTTCTTGAAATGCTTTTAGTACTTGCTTTTTTACCATACTTAACGCTTATGTGTAGATTCATAACGAAGCTGACAATATTAAATTGACTAAAGCATAACATCAGCCATCACTCGAACACGTCTATGACTCAAAGTATTGTAGAGTTTTTGAGTTTTTGAGTCTACTGCAGGTAGGTGTGGTAATATGTTTTATCTATACTGACTGAGATATATACATTTTAATTGCTTCTAAGCTACACTGCAACACTTTCAAGCGTTTTGTTTTGTTTTATTGGTGTTTTGCGCCATTTTCAACATTATGTCCGTTATATGACGGCAATCCCTGAGTAAACCACCCATTACTAAGCTAAGAAATGTGCATTGTACCGCCCGGTTCTAAATCCCAAACTGCTTACCACTCGGCCATAACGGATTCCACTTTATATTGTATCCGAAAACGTATTTTGCTCAAAACCAACACTTGCTGTTGCTCGGGGATGCTAATATTAGTTATTTGGTCTGTTACTGACCCACTACGGAAAAATAGGGGGTCTGTGGAATTTATAGGGGGCGAGGCGTTAGCCGAGTCCCCCTATACATTCAACATACCCCCTATTTTTCAGTAGTGGGTCAGTAACAGACCAAATAACTGATTTATTTCATCGACCACCTTTCATGAGCAAAAAAAAATGATACTCTTTCATTTACATTAACATTTACAATATTTCTAGATGAAATTTACGGGTTTTGGCGCCAAATCACTAGCGTTATGACGTCAAACCGATGACGTGACGTCATTTTCCTAGTATTTGGTCCCAGTATTTTTAAAATTCCTAGTACTAAACCCACTTTAATAATGAAATGAAACAATATCAATTTGTTTTGTTCATGAAAGGTGGTTGATGAAATAAATCAGTTATAAATGGTCTGTTACTGACCCACTAAGGGGGAAAAAAAAAATAACAAGCGTAGGACATGCATTATTTTTATACATTCATTGATTTTTTTTTTTCTATGGAAAGGGAAGTTACTTTGCATGATATTCAACTTCGTAGTCGTTATGATATATATATTGTAAACAAATCGCTGTTAAAAATATCAAGATATTATACAGTATATAGATCTATTTTAACATAGGCAACTGAAAAAAACTTCCAGTAAGCTTGATCTGAGAATAGAAGCCATATTGAATTTACTCACCCCCTATGGAATTTACTCACCCCCTATAGAAATATAGGGGGTGTGCACGTGACAGGCTTTAACCAATGCAATTGCTAGAATTTCGTGGGAGGCGAAATAAATGATAATGGCAGCCACAGTCTGATCCTTGCATGCACCGTACTAGCCGGCTAAATGGGTCTGAACGACTCGAGTCAATGAAACTCGTGAGTTCCAGCAGGTAGGATAGTTTCGGTTTCATAACTTATTTGTTATCTCGATGTAAATATAAGGCGTGAGACCAATACAATCGTTTCTGACCTCCGCGATATGACCTAAGCTGAGTGGTACATTCTATTGTTTAGTCGTGTCAAGCAAAGAGGGGCTTCGAAGCATCACACCCTTCTATCACATAAAGGGATGTGTAAATCAAAATCCAGTCGAGATACAATTGTATTTTTGTACGGAATTACATAGTTGCATTAACTTAATTTTGGCGAGCCTCATCAAGGCGTACACTATTCACAGACGCATCAATACCCATGTTTTGCTCTGATCAAACAAAATACATATATAGTGTGATTAGTGAAACACGAGTTAGGTTGTTTTAATGATTAAGCTAGAGTTTCCGGATATAAAAGAACTTTAACTGTTGATTTGAAAAAAAATGTCATTATTTAGATAAAAAAATGTATCAATATAGACTGCTCACGTTTTATATAAAAAAAACCAAAGGTCTTCGGTTTTCGGGAAGGTCATCATAATATTCAGGAACATTTATTCATTGACACCGATGGAATCGAAGTAGTTGATTTAACCACTGCTATTAAAAGGTAATGTGATCAGGCACTGAAAGCATACCACAGACTGTTGGGATAATTTGATCGTCTAAAGTTATATTAGTTTAAACTTATTTATTTTAAATCGATTGCGAAACAAGCTTTAAGCTTATATTAATCACGCTCGATTTCTGCTTATTTAAATTTATTCTGATTTAAAGTTATATTGAAGATGTCTTTGATTCAATGGTCGTTCCAATCCTTTTATATGAGTCCGAAGTTTGGGGTTTTAACAACTATGAATTCATTGATAAACTTTACATACGTTTGTGTAAATAACTAAATATATATTGGCAGTAATTCAACAGACTCCAAACTAACTATGCAGCTTACGGTGAACTATGACGTTTTCCCTTACTATTCTATAATATTTTCTTTGTCTTTAATCGCATGACTCTATTATCCATTGTTGTATGTTTTGACAAATGAAATAACGTCCCCGTTCAATGCATAGTAAACAAAACACTCGAATAAAACTGAATGAAAGTATACATCCTTCACGGGATTATTGTTCATACATTTCGCGTTCATTCGCAATTTCTTATCGGATTTAATAATCAGAAATTCATTTTTTATTATGTTGCCCTAAGTATGACATTTTACGCAAAAACTACATTGGTAATGTTGCCCTCACTGAATATATTTTTTGACATAATGTATTGTACAAATACCACACAATTATTGAAACTATCAACATATATAAATGAAGCAATGACCATTACGAATCAAGCATTGAACATTGTCATTGCATAAATAACAATGTATCACTTGAAATACAATGATGCTGCTTATGGTTGTCAAGTCTAAGTGATCCTAATATTACTTTTTTTTTCATCTAGAAATGTGTTAACCAGATGAAAATATCTACACCTCTAATGAAATACGCTTTAAATGATTGTTCCGTTCTGTATATTTTTATTGTTTATTAGTTACTCATTTATATTTTCGTTTTGTTCGCTTTTATACGTGTGCCATATTTCTCTTATGAATGGCTAAAGTCAATGTATTTTACCGAGGCTAATAAAATGTATGTATGTATGTTAACATTAATTGACAGAATCTCGAAACGATTGATTGATTGATTGGGGTTTAACGCCGTTTTTAACAATTTCTCAGTTATATCACGGCGGCCAGTTCACCTACTCATGCATTTCCTAGTTTTCTCACACCAGTACTCCACACAACAATCTTCCCAAGCAACTGGCTACTTTTCCGCATAGACTTACTGCTTTTCCACATAGACTTATCCCATTGGTGAAAGACGAATGACGCATGTCGCATTGACTTTTGTCAATCGTCGGAAAGAAAGTTGGCCGAGCCGGGATTCGAACTCACAACCCCTGGATATGAACGAGAGTCAAATTATGTAGCAAACTGATAAAATAGCATTACATGCATGAGAATCTCGCTCTGCTTGGAAGAGAAATGTCCACTTGCAAAACGCATTTCTCGCATGTAATGGTGCTATCACACTGTTGCGTATCGTACTAGCGTATGCCAACATATGTAAAATATCATGCATACGCTGGTATACGCTGACATACGATAGGGGTACGTTAGGCATAGGATGTATACGTTTCAAGCACGGTCGCATACGCTGGCATACGCTGGCATAAGGCGCGGCAGATTTTTTTTTAAGCATGCCTAATTACACATGTTTGCGTATTCGGATGTATGTTTTATACGCAAAGCAGACGCAAGGTATACGCTGAAAACGCTCGAGTTACGCTAGATGTACGTTACTCATAGGTCGAGTACGCTGACCATACGCTGACATACGCTGACATGAAGGTGTACTGTACAGCTAGCGTATTAATGGCGCATGAGTAACGTAGTTCTAACGTATGTCTGACGTATCTGCAACGTATATAGACATCTTGACGTATGCCTGACGATTGAGTGACGTAAACATAACGTACAACTAGCGTATGATTGGTGTATGGCAAGCGTATCCGCTGCGTATTGCCATCGTTTTGATAAAGTGTATATAGAGGATCCCATTTCTAGATCTTCTACAGTTCTTCGTGGACTTAAATGGGCACTTTGTCACGTGATAATAGTACGCTAGACATGCGAAGGTCATACGCTACTCATTCGGTAGCCATACGCAGACTACGCTGGTAATACGCAGGACATACGCGGGCGATACGCTACTCATAGGTTCATTACGGTAAGTATACAAACAAATCTGTATTTTCAAGGGCTTTTTGTGCGTATGCAAATTAATTTATGAATTTTCAAACGCAACTATTACATTTTTCTCATACGCAATAGTGTGACAGGGCCATAATCGAACAGGCAGAACTTCAGATTTTTCCAATTTTGATTCGCAAGATGGGTAGAGAAATAAAATGGTGTTTGGAAAGAGGGTTTCTCTTTAGAGAAGCACCATTATAAGAAGTAAAACTTATGACGAACATTTAGTTTGTGCTTTTAGCACTGGAGGGCAGTCGGGTCTTTGTGCAGGGCTGGTGGAGCCAATTTATAAAGAATTCCCCATCCAAGAATCATTCCGGATTCATTATATTGGATACGATCATGGATTACAACCGGTCAGCCGATTCTCAAATGATTATACCCGGATTGGAGCAAGTGGTATGTTGATTTTCATGTCGTTAGCAAGTCATAGATATCAATTAGATATTAGTTAATTTTCATGTTGACAACAAATCGTAGGTTCATTACAAGTTATCAACTAATCATTGGTTAATCTACATGCGGTTACTTAGTCTAGTCGTAGGTTGATTTTCTTATTGTTAATTAGTTGTAGTCGTAGGTTGATTTTCTTATTGTTAATTAGTTGTAGTCGTAGGTTGATTTTCTTATTGTTAATTAGTCGTAGTCGTAGGTTGATTTTCTTATTGTTAATTAGTCGTAATCGTAGGTTGATTTTCTTATTGTTAATTAGTCGTAATCGTAGGTTGATTTTCTTATTGTTAATTAGTCGTAGTCGTAGGTTGATTTTCTTATTGTTAACTAGTCGTAGGTAAATTTTCATTTTGTTAACTAGTCGTAGGTTGATTTTTATATCGCTAATTAGTCTAGTCGTAGGTTGATTTTTATTATTGTTAATTAGTCATAGGTATAATTCGTTAGTTTATTTCCCGATGTCAACGAAGTCACGCAGGATGTGGATGCGTTGTTTTGTTATCAAAGAGTTTCGTAGTGATTACCACAGGTTTAATAGGATGTTTGATGCTTAGAATTCCGTAGTTTAAAAGTATGTGGTAGAGGTGTGAAACCTCTCACACTGTCCAATTACTGACGCAATTTAACGCATCTGCAGACAACATTTGAAAAGATGCGGTCATAACAAAAGTCATGATGAACCATTTCTCCTTTTGTCAAAATGTTGTCTATTCTTTTGTTAAAGTATACCGTAATTCATTGAGATTCTTGGACGGTACCACTGAAGAACAATCTATTTATGTGTGGCATTTTGAAAAGCATACATATATTGGATCCCCAATTTCAAACAGAAATATAGTGTTAAGTCTGTAACCCGACTCCAAAAATGTTTTCACCTAAGAACACCCAATAAAAGTAATACCAAACATCAGTCACTATATCTGTATTTTGAAAAATCTAATGAGAATTAAGTGATTTATGATTGGTGATTTCTTTCATGAGGTAATGTGTGTAGAATGTTTCTATCAATATCGATTAACATGTTCACATGTTATGTAAGAATAAACAAATAACATAAGAGAATAACACAAGTATAAAAGGGTCATAATGTAACACAAGTATAAATGGGTCAGAGTATAACAAAAGTTAAAGTCATTAAATATTTGATCATGCTCTTACCCCAAGTCAGTTTGAACGGTATTTCAATCAATGCTATCCGATAGCTATCGTGCACGATTAACCCTTTCCCCACATTCAACAAAGCAGCTGCAAACGCCTTTAAAAACACATAGACACGCACCGATATGGAAAATCACTATAAATAGAGATATCATTATTGAAAACAACGATGTTTCGCTACACATGCGTCATAATACAGGTTAAATGAGTTAACTTCTGTATAGGAGATGTTTATTAAATCTGTCCAACATACAACAAGTCTAAAACAGACAACATTGAATAAATCTAGGTTAAAATATGGAAATCTCTACAAATGCAAAAACTTGAAACCATTGTGGCAAAAGGAGTAAATGCTCCGATATATGTTGACATACTTTGCAATTATACAACTGTGTTGTTACTTCCCAAAAATGTGCTACATGTTACAAGCGTTTTACACTCATACCAGTGCCAGTCGTACCATCCCACAGCACTTTATGTGCTTTGATCTATTGTGTTCCCAATACGACTTCAAATTCGTCTATTTCTGATTCGTTCTGTGTGGATAAAATGTTGAAATAAAAAGGTTTTGTTATATTTCCTTATGACGATGTTAATAATAATCACTAGTTATGCTGATAAACCTTACCATTTTCTAGTTCCCAGCTACCGTGACCAGTATTGAATCTGACGGAAGACGAGGTGATTTTATCTCGGCGATTTATCGCGGAGTGGACGATGTAGGCGACAACGTCCTTGCAGACAGTTTTAAATCATCGTGGCAGAATGGACAGCATACAGATTTCGAAATCGAGTCCTTTGCAATACCCACGGCTAGTAAAGCTGCGCTTTTAGTCAATTTTAAAGACTTTTTAAGAAGCGATCATTGGTCGTTCTGGCGATATGGATTCCCAGCTATATTCCTGACAGATACGGGTAATTAAAGTTCTTAAAGCAGAATCGGTCGTTGTACTAAACGAGGATAAATACCTGTGTGAGCCTTGATTAACCCTTTCCCACATACAACATATATAAATACAAATACAACTGTTTCATCCAGTAATGTAGGCCTCTGTTCGATTATAAATAATTTAGGCCTTCATGTACATAATAAATTCATATAAGGGACATTGTAAAAAAATATTCAATTATAGAAATAATTAGTATATTATGACATATATTTTATAATTTAACTAGACACCTGTTTATCTAAAAGTGATCTGATCTGCACAAATAAGATTGTTTATCAGTGAGTTTACAAATGGTGGGCTACATTAATTTACAATGTCATAAAACAAACTTTTAGTCGGGTGTGAATTAGTCAAGTCTTCTTTGAAATATAAAACTCGAGATCGTTGTAAACTGGGCATACTTACAAAAACGGAAATTCATATTCCACAACATAGCAGTCTCTGCCAAGACAAATGTTACACAATCTCAAACAATAATCACTATTTAGGTGTCTTCCATTCTCTTCATGTATACACTGACTATCTAAAATGTGACAATATGCGACGACTGTAATATGCCATATCCATGGAAATATACATGTCTACATTTAATAGAGATTTAAAGTGTTAATAACATTTCTAATTTAGGAGAATCTCTGATGTTTTGCTGACAATTTTGGAAAGAGCAATCTATAAGACGTTGTTTAAAGCACTTTAAGAATTGATAACAAACCATACAAATGTTTAATCTTAGATGCACATGTCTTTCTGCCATTTTCACATAGCCTTCTAAGCATATATTAACAGTGTTTAGAATATCTTGTTATAGGTATTTCTGTAAGTGTTATCCAATAATTAATACACTGTCATATAATTCATTTAAACCAGACTAAACTAATCTAATCGCTCATACAGCAATACGTATAGAATGAGTGTAGTGGAGCAGAATTATTCTATTCTGTTCTACGGAACGAATTGTGTCCGAAAATTCAGCGATTTGAGGACAAAGAAAACGGCTCGAAGAACTTCGCTGAAATTCCGCACACTTATAGAACTCAATGTGACCTAGGTCTGGGCATGTTCGTTATATCTGGGGAAAATCTAGTTTCAGAGATTTTTTAGGTTAAAATCAGAAAAATCGACATTTTCACAACATATTTCTGTAGATCTCGCACCAGCTAATAGCTAATAACGGAATCAGCTAAAAACCTGAAATTCAACCTAAAACTTGTCCGAGATACAGTGCAAACAACGGTGTTTTTAGATTTTTCATACATTTAGTTTGGATTCTTGAAGAAAGCTTTTAATAGGGGTTCTTAACTTAAATATTTTCTGTGAGCGCGAATATAACATGACCGATTACTAGGAAAGTGATGTCACGTCAGCGGTTTGTTAGTCACTTTGGCGCCAAAACCCGATAATTATGTTCTATTTATCTTTTAGACTAAGGAGATAATTTTGGTGTTGCAAAATACTTCAGTGTCATCAATTGTTACGTTTTGGATCATGTTAGAATCGAAATAATATATTCAGCATTGTGTGTGGTCGGTTGGTAGTTCTGATGCAATTCTGCTCCTTTCCACTCATTCTATCCCGCGAAACCCTTTAGGTGTCGCCTTTCTAGTACACTGAAGTATTTCGGTCTGACTTCAATGATATTAGGTTATATGCATACATAAATATATCATGTATCGTCAATAACTTAAAGTAACGCAAAACCTTTTATGTATCAGCTAATTTCAGGGGAAACATGAAAAACTGCTACCACAACCCGTGTGACAACTTAACCACAATGCTCAACGATGACAACGTCCAGTTTCTGGGAAAAACAGCTGATTCCCTCATCGCTAGCATGGACTCGCTTGCATTTCGGGAAGCGAGAAGTGAGTATTTTCTCTTCCACTCAGTTTTACCAGAATAACTTGTATTTCTGTCATGTTTATCGGTCAATTTTACCCGATCTACACAGTTTTAATACAAAAAGAACAGCCCTAATGGACTCGGCTATTTCCGTATGAGGACCTTTTTGATGGAAATGCCCGATATTGTTTAAAATGCGGCTTCTGACGTATCTATGTTTAAACACAGTCTCTCCCTCGAGTCTTTACTGTTATGATGTTTATGGAGATGATGGGTGTATTGAAAACCAGAATTGTAGGCACGCTGACTTCACCCCATCCACATTTTATGTAATACGATAATGGCGCGACAAAAAGATCTATTTCGATTGACTGTACTCAAATAGAAATTGGGGTAGTCTCATTAATTTGTGTTGCGTCACTCTTAAAGGGCTATTGATATTAGTTTGTTAAAAGTACATTCAATTGGTACACGCCGGTGTACTCTTCTAGCTTGAAAACCAGAGTACACATCTAGGGATGCGTGTCATGTATTTGGATAAACTGGTTCCTCGTTCAATATGTTCAATATGTATACCTATATATGTGATAGCGTGATATCAGGGGAGGTAACCAATCTAATAAGTTGAAGAGCGGCGGCGGCTCTGACGAATAGGTTCCCTTTGACCTCTTCTAGTCGAGAGGTATTATATCTTGACGTTGAGTGTTTCAAGCTCTTTCCTGCAACGGGTACTTTCTTTTAATTTATTGTCTTCTGTCTGCACCCTTTGACAAATTCAACTGTATTCAGCTCGTTTATGTGTACAGGTGTAAGTTGTCTTTCGAGAACAATGTACATCCAGATCAAACTGAATATGCACAGTCTGGTCAAGATATACACTACACTGTGCACATGTCACTCATTCAAGGTTATTAGAAGGTTCTGCCAACTTTTGTAGTTTATGATTTGAGTGTATGTACCGGCTTATCTGAACATACACTGATCAGAAATGCCAACTTTTGTAGTTTATGATTTGAGTGTATGTACAGGCTTATCTGAACCTACACTGATCAGAAATGACAACCTTTGTAGTTTATGGTTTGAGTGTATGTACAGGCTTATCTGAACCTACACTGATCAGAAATGCCAACTTTTGTAGTTTATGATTTGAGTGTATGTACAGGCATATCTGAACCTACACTGATCAGAAATGACAACCTTTGTAGTTTATGATTTGAGTGTATGTACAGGCTTATCTGAACCTACACAGATCAGAAATGACAACTTGTATCTTTTCTCATGGACGGACTGATTTTAAGAAACAAAACGTGGTATTATGAGTGGTGGTCTCGAGTCGACAGGAATGCAGATATACGTCGAGTAATCTTCGTGTTTTAGTAGTGTCACTTTCATTTTGCATTTATATTTGAGTGTTGATTATGAAAAGCAAGCCAGTAATATATAACTACAAAAAGAAAAAGAGCAGCAGCACTTCTGAATGTCCGTGGGTTAGAGTCACAGCATAACGTACAGAAGATCTAAGGTAGTTAGTCTGCACTGTTAGGGTTTTCGTCCTAAGTTATCTCTATTTATCGTATAAATCATTACGGTCGGTGAAGGTGAGTCATAGACTGAAAGGTGGAGTGATTGATTGATTGATTAGGGCCAGTTTACCTTCTCATATGTTTCCTGGCTTTCTCACACCAGTATTACACACAACATTCTTTCCAAACAACTGGCTGCTTTTCCACATTAAAATGTAGTCCATTGGTGGAAGACGAATGACGCTCTTCACATTGACTTTTGTCAAATGTCGAGAAGAATGTGGGCCGAGCTGGTATTCGAACTCACAACCCCTGGATTGCCGGCCCGCGTCGCTATCGACTGAGCTACCGGGGCTCGGCAGAGAATGTAAGGATGGACAAGGCTTGCCCGGGTCTTCACTGTTCGCAGATGTACCAAGAGCCCTTAAATTCAGGGTCGATTGATATTTATGTTATCGCGTTGTTGACATTACCAGCCGGGTTAACTTTCTAAACTTCATGAGTGAAATAATGGTGAGTAGTGTAGACCCTGGTCAGACATTGTGGAAGCGCAGACTGGTCTTGATGTATATTATCGCAAAACACCGACGGCCGATTTATCGTTGGTGAGGTTCAAAGTGTCTAAACTTATTTAATTTTACAATCGAATAAACATTGATTTACTCTTTCGATGCCAAAGGCAATTAAAGTCTTTTGCAAACAATGCAGATTCAGGTGAGACATCTAGTAACGAGTTGTCTCTCCTGAAAAGCTGCACTGTTTGCCACTTAGACATTACATTTTACAAAATATTATGTTGGACGAACAATGGAGTGGTCCAATTTTCAACATGGAAGAGTCGACTTCGTTAAATTCGACAGAGAAAGAGTTAATAACACTCGACGTCTGCTTCCTTGAATCATTACCAGTACTCGCACTGTATGTGTGGGAAAATCTCTTAGGCAGAACCGCCCGTCACTGGATTCGATACCGGGAGCTTTGGTTCAAGAGGCCACTCTACCACTACTTCACTTCATTCTACGTGGTTATTTAATTTTGATAGTTAATGTCATTTTCTTTCAGGTATTAATGTATCCCCTAGAATGGCTTGCAGCCTTCGTACGTTGATGCTGACTATTCTACCAATAGTATCCAACAGTTTCGGGAGGCTCATGATGTGACATTGAATCTGATCAAAATGGGAAATTCTTCCTTTTGTCATAATTTTTTCCAACTCTTTTTAATAATTATATTTTCGTTTATAGAGATTTTCTATCTTTTTTCCCTGAATGTTTTTTTTAAAGTCGTTTGTTGCAGATTTGTTGTACATGTGGATTAAGTAGTCCGCTGGATAATGTTTAAAACTAACACATTTCAAACAGATGGTTTTATATATGCTGGGTTAAGTAGCGACATGATTTGCGATACACAACAATTTCGACTATAATATTCAATCTGCTATGCGCAGCTATAGGTAATATATTGAAATAATCAAAATACACAATGCGCATACTGCAGTATTATAATGGTCTGCAATGTCCCACGACACACGCAATTTGCTATTCTTATATACGTATATGCATATTACCAGTAAAATTGTATTTTTTGCTCGACCATTTGAAGAATGAAGTTGGCTATTGCAGTCGCTGTTGCGTCAGCGTTGTCTTCGGAGCGTTGGTTAAAGTTTCGCATGCATGCCCTACTGTTAAACATCACAGATACTATTGCTTCAAATTAAACTTCACACATGTATTGGACGTCGTCACATGATCTTGCAGATCAAGTCCAATAACGCTTCACCAGATTTTGACTGAATTATGCCCCTTTTGAGACTCCGATTTTTGCATACAACACCCTTTATACAGATTACTATATACAGCATATATAGAGTATACAGATTACTTTCTAATTTGGATATTAATAAATCCGCTGGGGTTGACACTCTTGGGCCAAACTTATTGAAAATTGCCGCCCATGTAATATGCAAACCTGTTGCTTATTTAATAAATCGAAGCATAATTGAAGGCACTTTTCCAGACAAATTAAAAATTGCAAAAGTAACGCCCATTTTTAAAAAAGGGAAAAAGTCTGACCCTGGAAATTATAGACCTATTTCTATTCTTCCTACACTATCTAAAATATATGAAAAGCATGTTGCATCACAAATCTATGAATTCCTTGTCAACTTTGAGTTGCTTCATATAGGACAGTCAGGATTTAGAAAACAACATTCTTGCCAAACAGCTCTGACAAAGATGACAGAATTATGGCTCAAAGAAATGGACAAAGGGAACCTTACAGGAATTTTATTTTTAGATTTTAGTAAAGCGTTTGATCTAGTCAACCATAATACACTTCTGGAAAAACTTAAATTATACAAATTTGACAATAGATCAATACTTTGGATTAAATCTTATCTTGAAAAAAGGATACAACGTGTTCAAATTGTGGGCAATTAATTGTTTCATCATTGTATGTTTCTTTATGATAGCTATTAAGATGGCCTCATTGTAAAATAGCCAATGGCTAAATGAGTCACCATCTATAAATAAAGTATTATTATTATTATTATTATTTATCACAAACCGCAGATATTGTTGCTTGAACAAATTTCAGTCGAAATCTGATGGGACTTGTCCTAAAGGTCATTTGATGACGTCCAATAAGTGTGTCAAGTTTCGAAGAAAGCGTACGTGGTTTGTAAAGAAATGCGTTGCATGCAAAACTTCAACCACATTTTCTGAGGTCCAAAAAGGATCATATTTCATGTGATGACATCAATTAAGTATGTGAAGCCTCAATGAAATATCATCAATTGCAGCTATGGTTCGTGAGCAAATGCGTTGCATGCAAATCTTTAACCAACTTTTGAAAGTTCAGAAATGAGCATTATTCAGTCGAAATCTGATGCAGAGTAAAAGTATTTGTTCCGTAAGGTAATGGGATGACTTCCAATACGTGTGTGTGAATAGTTAGTTAACAGTAAGGCATTCGTTACTGCTTTAAACAGCGCCTGTTATGCAGTTATGTCTAATGCATCTTTTATACAGCATTAGTACCATGTAAAAGACACATCTGAGTACAAACCATAGTTTGATGTTTTGCCGCTTCATTTATGCTTAATTGTAGAAAACGAACATCTTCACATTATTTGAGGATACAATCCTTTAGATTTGATCGTCAAAAAGTTCCAAATACAACAAAAGTTTATTCAAAGTTATTATTGTGTCAGACCGAGTAAGTCTATATTGCAACACGTATTGAAAACACAGAATAAACAAGAACTCTTCCAGCTCGAAAATTACCTGAAATACGCATTTATAGAAAGAACATATTTTTCGCACTATTTGTTAATAATTGATTCACATTCTGTTTACAATGAAATGTAAAATAATTTTATTTCTAATTTCTTTTTGTCTGTTTGTTTTCCAATTGAAAGACAAATTGAGTCTTGATCCTTTTGTATTAGATGATTTTATTATATGTAAAAATAACTATGTACTTGTCAAATAAAGATCCCTTTATCTATCTATCTACATTTAAGTGTAGTTATATGTGAAATGCATGTTAACACGGAGCATGTGAGAAACCTTAATTTACGGAACTTCTTTATTTTAACAATTAAAAGCTGTTAGCTAGTTAACTGGCTCGTTATTGTTTTAACCTTCTAAGTGTACAATAAATTATCGGTAAATCACGGACCCTTTATTCGTTGATTACGAGCGTAGAAAAGTGAATCAATATTTGACATCTCATTTGATGATCCACATTCTTGGGTTTGATTGATAAATACTTAAGCAGTTGTCTGCTCTAAAACGTCTGCGAATGAAAGGTTAAATCGTTAACACTTGAAGTATTTAACCCTTTCACACATTCAACACATCTGGAGCAGACTACTTTGAAAACATCTAAATGAAATATGGGACATATCTATTCATTAAAGTTTAGCTTTGAAATAAAGTTAACAATATTGTGGCAAAGGGAGAAATTGCTCATTACGAGTAATTTCTCCCTTTGCCACAATGTTTTCAAAAGTCGTTTGATAGAAGGAAAAGACAGTTGAAAACAAACACCTGATAGGACTTGTTATAAAAAAAGAAGAGCAGCAGCAGTCCTGAGTGCCCGTGGGTTAGAGTCACATCATAACGTACAGAAGATCTAAGGTAGTTAGACTGCAATGTTAGGTTTTTCGTCCTAAGTTATCTCTATTTATCGTATAAATCATTACGGTCGATGAAGGTGAGTCATAGACTGAAAGGTGGAGTGATTGATTGATTGATTAGGGCCAGTTCACCTTCTCATATGTTTCTTGGCTTTCTCACACCAGTATTACACACAACATTCTTTCCAAACAACTGGCTGCTTTTCCACATTAAAATGTAGTCCATTGGTGGAAGACGAATGACGCTCTTCACATTGACTTTTGTCAAATGTCGAGAAGAATGTGGGCCGAGCTGGTATTCGAACTCACAACCCCTGGATTGCCGGCCCGCGTCGCTATCGACTGAGCTACCGGGGCTCGGCAGAGAATGTAAGGATGGACAAGGCTTGCCCGGGTCTTCACTGTTCGCAGATGTACCAAGAGCCCTTAAATTCAGGGTCGATTGATATTTATGTTATCGCGTTGTTGACATTACCAGCCGGGTTAACTTTCTAAACTTCATGAGTGAAATAATGGTGAGTAGTGTAGACCCTGGTCAGACATTGTGGAAGCGCAGACTGGTCTTGATGTATATTATCGCAAAACACCGACGGCCGATTTATCGTTGGTGAGGTTCAAAGTGTCTAAACTTATTTAATTTTACAATCGAATAAACATTGATTTACTCTTTCGATGCCAAAGGCAATTAAAGTCTTTTGCAAACAATGCAGATTCAGGTGAGACATCTAGTAACGAGTTGTCTCTCCTGAAAAGCTGCACTGTTTGCCACTTAGACATTACATTTTACAAAATATTATGTTGGACGAACAATGGAGTGGTCCAATTTTCAACATGGAAGAGTCGACTTCGTTAAATTCGACAGAGAAAGAGTTAATAACACTCGACGTCTGCTTCCTTGAATCATTACCAGTACTCGCACTGTATGTGTGGGAAAATCTCTTAGGCAGAACCGCCCGTCACTGGATTCGATACCGGGAGCTTTGGTTCAAGAGGCCACTCTACCACTACTTCACTTCATTCTACGTGGTTATTTAATTTTGATAGTTAATGTCATTTTCTTTCAGGTATTAATGTATCCCCTAGAATGGCTTGCAGCCTTCGTACGTTGATGCTGACTATTCTACCAATAGTATCCAACAGTTTCGGGAGGCTCATGATGTGACATTGAATCTGATCAAAATGGGAAATTCTTCCTTTTGTCATAATTTTTTCCAACTCTTTTTAATAATTATATTTTCGTTTATAGAGATTTTCTATCTTTTTTCCCTGAATGTTTTTTTTAAAGTCGTTTGTTGCAGATTTGTTGTACATGTGGATTAAGTAGTCCGCTGGATAATGTTTAAAACTAACACATTTCAAACAGATGGTTTTATATATGCTGGGTTAAGTAGCGACATGATTTGCGATACACAACAATTTCGACTATAATATTCAATCTGCTATGCGCAGCTATAGGTAATATATTGAAATAATCAAAATACACAATGCGCATACTGCAGTATTATAATGGTCTGCAATGTCCCACGACACACGCAATTTGCTATTCTTATATACGTATATGCATATTACCAGTAAAATTGTATTTATTTGAGGAATTGGAATGGTTGGATGTTTATGAAAGACTAGAATACAATAAATCAATATTGATATACAAAGCTATGAATGGACAAACACCTGGATATATAACCGATATGTTTTCTTCACAGTCAACCAATACTTACCATTTACGCTCGGTTTCAAATAATAACCTTTCTTGTCCGAAACCATCTACAGAACTATTAAAAAAAAGCCTACACTTTTCTGGTGTACATATATGGAATGCCATACCTTCAAACATTAGGTTCCTTTCAAATCTTACAAAATTTAAGTGTGCAATTTTAAAGCACATTGTTTCAAAACGTCATCTTCTGTAAATCACGAGTCTTTCTTTCATTATTATAGTACTCACAAGTTAAAAAAAAAAGCAATTCAACATCATTTTGTTTTATCAAATGCATTAAGATAGATCCTGTGTAATATGCATTACTTCTAAAAAGTTAGTCACAGTACATGTGGGTAACTTGTTTTTCAGCAAACACTTTAATTTCATGTATCACATACAAAGTTGATACATTATTTACTCTTCTTGTTCACTTGTGACGCTTCTGTATCACAATTGACGTTTTCTTCATTTTTGATGTTATGGGGGGGGGGGGGGGGGGTGGGGGGGGGGGCAATTAATTGTTTCATCATTGTATGTTTCTTTATGATAGCTATTAAGATGGCCTCATTGTAAAATAGCCAATGGCTAAATGAGTCACCATCTATAAATAAAGTATTATTATTATTATTATTATTTATCACAAACCGCAGATACTGTTGCTTGAACAAATTTCAGTCGAAATCTGATGGGACTTGTCCTAAAGGTCATTTGATGACGTCCAATAAGTGTGTCAAGTTTCGAAGAAAGCGTACGTGGTTTGTAAAGAAATGCGTTGCATGCAAAACTTCAACCACATTTTCTGAGGTCCAAAAAGGATCATATTTCATGTGATGACATCAATTAAGTATGTGAAGCCTCAATGAAATATCATCAATTGCAGCTATGGTTCGTGAGCAAATGCGTTGCATGCAAATCTTTAACCAACTTTTGAAAGTTCAGAAATGAGCATTATTCAGTCGAAATCTGATGCAGAGTAAAAGTATTTGTTCCGTAAGGTAATGGGATGACTTCCAATACGTGTGTGTGAATAGTTAGTTAACAGTAAGGCATTCGTTACTGCTTTAAACAGCGCCTGTTATGCAGTTATGTCTAATGCATCTTTTATACAGCATTAGTACCATGTAAAAGACACATCTGAGTACAAACCATAGTTTGATGTTTTGCCGCTTCATTTATGCTTAATTGTAGAAAACGAACATCTTCACATTATTTGAGGATACAATCCTTTAGATTTGATCGTCAAAAAGTTCCAAATACAACAAAAGTTTATTCAAAGTTATTATTGTGTCAGACCGAGTAAGTCTATATTGCAACACGTATTGAAAACACAGAATAAACAAGAACTCTTCCAGCTCGAAAATTACCTGAAATACGCATTTATAGAAAGAACATATTTTTCGCACTATTTGTTAATAATTGATTCACATTCTGTTTACGATGAAATGTAAAATAATTTTATTTCTAATTTCTTTTTGTCTGTTTGTTTTCCAATTGAAAGACAAATTGAGTCTTGATCCTTTTGTATTAGATGATTTTATTATATGTAAAAATAACTATGTACTTGTCAAATAAAGATCCCTTTATCTATCTATCTACATTTAAGTGTAGTTATATGTGAAATGCATGTTAACACGGAGCATGTGAGAAACCTTAATTTACGGAACTTCTTTATTTTAACAATTAAAAGCTGTTAGCTAGTTAACTGGCTCGTTATTGTTTTAACCTTCTAAGTGTACAATAAATTATCGGTAAATCACGGACCCTTTATTCGTTGATTACGAGCGTAGAAAAGTGAATCAATATTTGACATCTCATTTGATGATCCACATTCTTGGGTTTGATTGATAAATACTTAAGCAGTTGTCTGCTCTAAAACGTCTGCGAATGAAAGGTTAAATCGTTAACACTTGAAGTATTTAACCCTTTCACACATTCAACACATCTGGAGCAGACTACTTTGAAAACATCTAAATGAAATATGGGACATATCTATTCATTAAAGTTTAGCTTTGAAATAAAGTTAACAATATTGTGGCAAAGGGAGAAATTGCTCATTACGAGTAATTTCTCCCTTTGCCACAATGTTTTCAAAAGTCGTTTGATAGAAGGAAAAGACAGTTGAAAACAAACACCTGATAGGACTTGTTATCAATAATTTCTTCTTTTCACACAGTAGCTGTTTCGAAACTCGTCCTTTTGCAGTGTTTTCAAAAATGTTTATAAAATTAATCGTCTTTAGACTCTTTACTCTGCATGTGTTATAATCACTTGACGATTTAGATAACGTCGATTTATCTATCGGTTTTACTGTAACAATATATATATATATTTTAAAGTTTATTAAGATGGTCAAGATATAAAATTCTGTTCGCGTTTGGATGAATGTGATATGTTTTTGCAAAGCTCTTTAATATCTTTTCTGCTTGGCTCGTTTATCCCAACAGTCTGCACTACAATTTACATTTTGCAGTACAATTACCTTATTTTGGAAAGAAAGAACTGCCTTAAATGAATCGAAATATGCGGACCGCCAAAAGACAAAGACTGATAACGTGTTTGCTTATTGACCTTAATTTCTACAAATATGCCAAAAAATAGTTCAAAATTATGGCCTACATTATGACGTCATCAACATTAACTCTAAACCCATTTGATTTCAGGAGAAACACGACAACAATTCCTTTTGAGTTATTCAAAACCATTCAATGTCTACATTAACAATAATGTAATTTAATCATCTACGGAAATCTTCCAAATGAAGAAGAATAAACAAAAAAATGTATCATATCACGTGATAGAAGATAAATTCTGGCGCTTACGATTGCAAGGTTAGTATTACATGTACGACTGGCTCGAAGTACTGGTAAACTCACACAGGAAACGCCGTGATATAACTGAAACAAATAATATTGAATGCGGCAAAGAACACCATGCAAACATACAGATTCAATCCGTTTTGTCATTTGTAGGCTAGGGTTTAATTTATAACATAACATTCCTTCCTATAATAAGTTGTATTCCTGTAAGACGTCGTTTCCATGTTATTATCATAATCTGAATAAAGTTTATAAAGGGAAAGCTCCCATATAATTCCCATCTTATTTTCTTTATATTTTCTAATAAGAGCCCCACCACGCAAAAACCGACCTTCGGAGGAATTGAAATATCTGCTTGATTGATTTTACAGGTTTAACGCCATTTTCAACGGTATTACAGTTATATAACTACTGGTAGTTTTATACAGTATTCTTCTCAGTCAACTGGCTACCTTCCTACACAAGACTATAAATTCATTTATTTGGTGGAAGACGGAGGACGCTTGTCATAATGACTCTTTTGTCAACCATCTTAAAGAATAAAAGGCCGATTCTGGATTCGAACTTACCGACCGACCGAGCTATAGCGGATCAACTTTGAAATTAGAACAAGAGCGTTACAAGGAAAACATATATCAGGATAAGCCGGACTACCAATCCGCAAAGGGGGATGACTCCAAAAATATCCTTATGACCCCTATGTGTCACCCCGTCTTACAGGTAGGCGACACGGAAAATACTCATCCTTTATTTAGACGAGTCAATTTTGAGATATCTTAAATATAAAAGGGATACACAGACTTTAATCCGCAAACAACATTATTTCAAATCAAAAGTGATGACCAATTAATGCAATGAGTGATGGACATACGGACATACGACGAGAAAGGTGACCCCCATGTCTAAAACTCCGCCGAAGGAAAGAGTCCCAACACAAAAGTTTCCCATACAGATGCAATAACCTTTTTATCGTACAAGTTTGAAATTGGCTGTTTAAAATGTGTCGTTTTGTGTGTTTTAAACACTTCGAGAATTTAAAAAAATAACAAATGTTTTGATAAATTAACATTTACGATTTATCGCGCAATCATTTCCATTCGAATGGTTGCTTGGATCGTGGAAAATATAAATTTACGAAACGCCAAACGACTTTTCTAACAGTGGATTTCATTAAGAACCCGTGTATTATCATATTCTGGCATTTACGCGTGGATATGGTTGTTCTTTAAGACGATTTAGATGCCCCCTTTTGACCTCTCAGTAAGTTCAGTAAAGCGAACATCTTCTATTCTGCATTGAAAAACTTCATATCGGAGGATGACAAACACAATTCTGAAGACCTACCTTTAAAACAATCATTTGCTTATTCATTCTAGTAGCTATAAAATCCCTCTTTATGTTTTGTCCATGTGTAATTGCGATACACTTATAATAGATTCTCAACGACAATCAAAACAACTTTATATCGTATGTCCCTACGATCGAGCAATATTATTGATCTACACGTCACATTATTACGTCAGAAACAACGTAGATATTTACAAACACAGCTAACGCTATGAATATACCAGATTGTTTTTGTTTGTATGTCTATCGATTTTTCACAACGTGTCATCTACAATAGATGTACCAAACACTGTACTTCGATCAGTATAAGAACAGTTCTTTTCCTAGGACCATCAGAGACTGGAAACCCGTTCTTCCGGACCTGGTGCTGATCACGCATGTAGACTGATTCAAGTCCATCTGCAGTCATACACAGCCTAAACCAACACAAATGTGTTTATTTTCTTTTAATTCGTAAATATGACTAATTGCTGGTTTTCACCACTTTGAAGGCGTCACTTGCCTGCGATTCACTAAGCCCTAGGCAGTAACAAAGTAGAAGTAGAAGAAGAAGAAGCTGTTCTCTAAATCATCAAAGGTTGGATGAGAGCGCTTTGTAAATGTACTGTATGGATAGCAACACGTGAACAAAGATATGAGTGTAATATCGATTAGTGTAATATCGATGCGTGCAATATCGATCCGTGCAATATCGATCCGTGCAATATCGATGCGTGCAATATCGATGCGTGCAATATCGATCCGTGCAATATCGATCCGTGCAATATCGACGGATACTGCATCCTCTTTCCAAAGGGCACTGCATTGATATCAAAAAGGTCCCCTACCCTTTCCCTTTCCTTAAACATATGAATCGAATACTGCATCCTTTTTCCAAATGGAAAATAGAAGGAAAAATATCAAAGTATACAATTTGAAGTCTTAATGTATCTGCGTAAACTGAGGACTAGGATGACATTGTGTATCCGAACAGTGTCTTCAGAGCTCTACTGTCCGTGTAACCCACAATCCCCATTTCCCAGGATTTAAACTACTCCGGTTTGAAGCGTCTGAAAACCCCTTGAGATAATCTAGGAAGTTCAATGATATGAACGGGATAAACGTCTGATTCCTCTTTCGATAAGAGAGCGCGTTAGTTAGTCAGGAAAATCTATTCGAACGAGTTATCTGATATAATCTGACGGAAATTGTGATCATCTTCAAAATGAAACTGGCTCTTATTTTTATGAATAACTTGCCTTTATTTTTTATTTTTAGCAGCTAACCCACTTCTTTAGTCCTTTCCTACTTATATATTCTCTGACGCCTTTGCAACAGACGACTTTTGAAAACAAGATATATTTTTTCCATGTTAACGTTCCTGCGATAGACGACATTCAAATCATTGTGGAAAAGGGGGAATTCACCTACAGTCAACAACGCCCAATTTATTACGAAGTTGATGCGTTGTTTTGTAAATATTAGTGCCGCCTCTGGCGAGACCTGGTTTTATTGAGTCTTCATCACGGGATACAAAATGAAATATGTAAGTTTCACCTGCAGGACTATAATTTCAATTTTATTTTATTTTCAGAATTCACGTGTGTGTCTAAAATCAGATTATATATAATAACAGTTTCCTTGTTTACCTTTAAATGTTTTCGAAGCAGACGATTATGTCATACGCATACGAAGATGAAAGAAATTGTATCGTATGCACTTGTAAGAAATTATCATATGTTCGTGTAGGATATTGCTATATGTTTTGGTAAAAAATTGCTAAATGTTCTAGTAAGAAATCGGTATAGGCTATATGTTCTTGTAAGAAATTGCTATATGTACTGGTTAACTTTTTATTCATCTTTCCGTTTACCGCCGTTTACTATCATTGTATCAGTATATATTAGTCATTTAATCGTTTCAGACATTGTCCTTGCTGCCGACCTGAATTTCTTGCGAGCTACAATAGAGGGTCACTTTTCAGAAAACCGACACCATGAGGTTAACCCAGCGAACAAACAGAAGGTTCTGAACTTCATTCAAGACCAATTCAAAGCGTACGATCTCGAAACTGAATTGCAGCCTTTCCAGTTAACCAATGTACGTTTTCAAATAACCGCTTAAGATAAAAAAGATTAGGTATTTTTGCATCTGAACAGTGAATGCTAAGACGCATAGTCTCAACAGATCCATCTCTATCTATCTGTTTTAAAAACAGCTGAAGATGTAAGAAAAGACAACAACAAAACATACTAGAAATGTAGCTCCATTGTTACAGTCTGGTACCCTTTTAATGCACAAAACGAGTATGCATGTATCTTTTACAGATCAAATCTACTCAACATAAATTTATTCAGCAAATGTAAATGACTATGGTGTGAGTAATTACTGTCCAACAAAACTTGTCAATGAATGAAATATTTAGGCGTCTTATTAGATAAACAAAAATGATGAAATTTGCCCATAAATATTTAAGTTTTACTTAGCGCTAAGTATCATTGGTGGAGTATGGGCAAGATAATATTTCAGCTGCGTTTTGCGAATAGGTGTGTAACTACCATTGCGTACATTGAAACTGTATGTGAGCTTGTGTATGCGCATTATAACGCCACACTAGTAAACGCTTACCATAAGAAAGGTACACATTGGCAGTTCAGCTCTGCACCTTCTTATCCGAATCTTCACAAGTGACAGAAGCTTCTAAAAATCTTATGTAAGTAATGTGTGAATCAGGTAGATTTTGAATAGATAGTGCGGATGGATAGCCTGTTCAAGATATACACGGTTCACAAAAGGCGACTTGTACCAATTTCTCATAGGCCCATTAATGATGCTAAACTGCGCATTTGTCAAAAATGTAAGTTTTTGTTTTCGGAAAACCTTTAAACACACATCAATGGGACTTTTACTTTCGGTTTTTATAACTGTATAATATGCACTAGCACTTTTAGATTCCACATTTGATATATATATATATATATATATATATATATATAAGTATGTATCCTACATTAAGGGGAAATGCCATTTTTTTATAACTTAGGGCGAATTTATTTCTAAGAACTATATTTTAAAAACTATTAAGTTTATTTAGAGAATCAATTTACTACACACCTTTTCACCTTATAAAATAACTCCGTGGCCTTCTAATTCCACTCTAAACCCCAGATTAAGAAAGTTGTCTCCCTAAGTGCTTCGCCTTAAGTAAAGGGGAATAAACGATTCCCCTCATGTCGCTCAAATTCCCCTTAAGTCGGTTTCTAACTATAAAAACAACATAATGACGAACATTTATAATAACATATCTTCTTATATATAATGAATATTTCTTAGATAAGTTTATTGTACGAATTTCTGTACAGAAGAAAAACAGCATCTACCGTTTCTGCAATTATCTCTTAATTAAAGTGAATTATGAATCAAAGAGTATTTTCGACCTTACTTTGCTACGCTACTCTTTTTAGGTCTACTTGCCGAAGGCCAAAGTTAATGGGATGGCAATGTTCCTGGCGTTCATCCGTGCATCTGTCCGTCCGTCCATCCATTTTTAAACCTTTTTTGTTAACACGACACAGTTCACAGTTTTCAAACTTGTACATATTGTTCATATTGATGAGAGCTCGGGTACTATTGATGCCATTGATGACCAGATGTGATCCAGACCAACTAGCAGACGCCAGTGATGACCAGACTACAAGACGACATTGGTGACCAGATCAATTACCATACGCCAGTGATTACCAGACAACTAGCATACGCCATTGGTGACCAGATGTGATCAAGACCAACAAGCAAACACCATTGATGACCAGGTGTGATCCAGACAAACAATCAGACGCTAGTGAGGACCAGACCTACAACTAGACGCCGGTGATGACCAATCCAACTAGCAGACGACATTGATGACCGAATGTAATCCAGACCAACAACCAGACGACATGGATGACCAGACCAACTACTAGACAACATTAATGACCAATCCAACAAGTAGACGACATTGATGACCGAATGTAATCCAGACCAACTACCATACGACATTGATGACCAGACCAACTACTAGACAACATTAATGACCAGATGTGATCAAGACCAACTCCCACACGCCATTCATTACCAAACCAACTACAAGACGCCATTGATGACCATAATGTGATCAAGACAAACTAGCAGACGACATTAATGACCAGATGTGATTCAGACCAACTAGCAGACGCCACTGAGGATCAGACTTACTACCAGACGCCAGTGAAGACTAGATGTGATTAAGACCAAGTAGCAGATGCCATTGATGACCAGACCAACTAGCAGATGATGAGCAGATGTGAGCAGATGTGAACCAAACCAACTAGAAGACGCCATTGATGACCATATGTTATCCAGACTAACTAGCAGACGCCATTGGTGACCAGACCACCTAGCAGACGGCATTGATGACCAGATGTTTTCCAGACCAAGTATCAAACGACATTGATGACCAGACCAACTAGCAGACGTCATTTATGACCAGATGTGATCAAGACCAACTCCCACACGCCATTCATTACCAAACCAACTAGCAAACGCAATTGATGACCAGATGTGATCCAAACCAACTAGAAGACGCCATTGATGACCAGACCAACTAGCAGACGTCATTTATGACCAGATGTGATCACGACCAACTTGCAAACCCTATTGATGACCAGATATCGTGTATAAAGGTATGATAACATTTCATCACATTTAAACATTGATTTATTTCCATAGCATAGAAGTATGTACACCAACCAACAGGAGCTATTACTTGTCAATAGCAATAGTGTTGTTTATTAAAAGCTGCCTTCAGAAAATGAACGGCTTCTGTGTTACAATGCATTGTATATAATAATTCAGATAATATTTTATTCGCCTTAAGTGTTAGCTTTATGATTTCAAATTATGATTATTAGTCCGTTACGTTCAGCGCTGGCTCTTGCCGAATTATCTATACTTTCAAACGGAAGCAATGTTTAGATTAGACAAAAGCAACTCTATGATATTTTAAATTGTATAGCGTGTTCCCATAAGTGGGTTATGTGTGCAAGCTGCCTTTAGTTAGAAAATGTACGGCTTCTGTGTTACAATGTATTATATATGATAATTCAGTATATAGTGTACTCGCCTTAAATGTGCAAACTACCTTGTACAATGGTATGGTAACATTTCGTGACTAACCTATGTCACATTATAATATTTCTTGACGTAGTGTTCTTGATAAAGGTTTGTTTCTGTTAGCTAATGTATGGCCTTTGTGTTACAATAAATTGTATATAATAATGCAATTAATTGTTCAGGTTATCGCTCATTTCAAGATTATAAAGAACCCCTTAGTACCTTATAATTATATTCAGTACATGTTCGCCTTAAGTGTTAGTTTTGTGGTTTCAAGTTGAAATTATCATTTCGTTACGTCCAGCGTTGGCATTTGCCAACTTATCATTACTTTAAAACGGAAGCAATGTTTAGATTAGACAAACGCAACTCTATGACATTTTAAATTATATAGCATGTTCCATGAGTGGGTTATGTGTGCGAGATGCCGTGTATAAAGGTATGATAACACGTTCCGCAACCAACAGTAGCTATTACTTGTCAATAGCCATAGTGCTATTATTAAAAGCTGCCTTTAATTAGAAAATGTACGGCTTCTGTGCTACAATGTATTATATATAATAATTCACTTAATATTGTATTCGCCTTAAATGTGCAAACTACCCTGTACAATGGTATGATAACATTTCGTGACATTGCAATATTGATTTCCTATGTCATATTGTCATATTTCTTTCTACAGCACAGAAGCACGTACAACCAGCAAGAACAGTAGCTATCACTTTGTCAATTGCAATAGTGTTCTTGTTAAAGGTTGGTTTCGGATAGTCAATGTACGGCATTTGTTATACAACATATTGTATATAATAATGTAGTTCATTGTTCCTGTAGTCGTTTATTTCCAGATTATAAAGATTCTATACTTTGATACAGAAGCATTTACAACATTAGACATTAGCCACTCCTTGACCGTTTGGAATATTCGCCTTAAGTGTGCACAATTCCGTATAAAAAGGTATGATAATATTTCGTGACGTAGTGTTCTTGTAAAAAGTTAGTTTCCGTAAGGCAATGTACGGCCTTTGTGATACAATGTATTGTATATAATAATGCAGTTAATTGTTCAGTTAGTTTTTAATATCCAGATTGTAAAGAAAACCCCTTAGTCACTGTTATTATATTTTGGTACATATTCGCCTTAAGTGTTAGTTTTGTGGTTTCAAGTTATGATTATTATTCCGTTACGTTCAGCGCTGGCATTTGCCAACTTATCACTACTTCAAAACGGAAGCAATGTTAAGATAAGACAGAAGCAACTATATGATATTATAAATGATATAGCATGTTCCGATAAGTGGGTTATGTGTGCAAGATGCCGTGTATAAAGGTATGATAACATTTCATCACATTTAAACATTGATTTATTTCCACAGCACAGAAGTACGTACCACAACCAAAAGTAGCTATTACTTGTCAATAGCAATAGTGTTATTATTAAAATCTGCCATTAGTTTAAAAATGTACGGCCTCTGTGTTACAATGTATTAAATATGATAAATCAGTTATTAATGTATTCGCCTTAAATGTGCAAACTACCGTGTACAATGGTATGGTAACATTTCGTGACATTTTAAATATTGATAACTATGTCACATTGTCTTATTTCTAATCACATACAGAAACCAAAAGTCGTTAATACTTGTTAACAGCAATTGTGTTGTTATTAAAAGCTGCCTTTTGTTAGACTTACATACGGAAGCATTTACTACATAAGACAGTAGCCACTCCTTGACATTTTAATTCATACCGTATGGTATATTCGTCTTAAGTGTGCAAAATACATCTAAAATGTCACATTGTCATATTTCGTATCACAGCCAAGACGCACATACAGAAACCAAAAGTCGCTATTACTTGTTAACAGCAAACGTGTTGTTATTAAAAGCTGCCTTTTGTTAGACTTTCATACGGAAGCATTTACTTCATAAGACAGTAGCCATTCCTTGACATTTTAATGCATACCGTATGGTATATTCGCCTTAAGTGTGCAAAATATCATCTAAAAAGGTATGATAAAATTTCCTGACGTAGCATTCTTGATAAAAGTTTCTTTCCGTAAGCTAATGTATGGCCTTTATGTTACAATGCATTGTATATAATAATGCAATTAATTGTACAGGTAATCTTTCATTTCCGGATTATAAATAACCCCTTAGTCATTTATATTATATTCGGTACATTTTCGCCTTAAGTGTTAGTTTAGTGGTTTCAATACACAGCGTTCAGCGCTTATCTATACTTTCAAACACAAGCCATGTTTAGGTTTGACATTTTAAAGTATACAGCATGTTCAAATAATTGACATTATAGCATGTTCTGTTTAGTGTGTTATGTGTGCAAGATGCCGTGTATAAATGTATGATAACATTTCATCACATTTAAACATTGATTTAATTTCATAGCACAAAAGTACGTTCCGCAACCAATAGTATCTATTTTTTTTTATTTCCACAGCACAGAAGAACGTACAACCAGCAACAGTAGCTATCACTTTGTCAATAGTAATAGAGTTTTTGTAAGTTAGTTTCGGTTAGTCAATGTACGGCATTTGTGTTACAATATATTATATATAATAAATAATGCAGTTTATTTTTCCAGTAGTCGTTCATTTCCTGATTATAAAGAATGTATACTTTCATACGGAAGCATTTACTAGATAAGAAGTAGCCACTCCTTGACATTTTAATTCACACCGTTTAGTATATTCGCCTCATGTGTGCAAAATACCCTTTAAAAAAGTATGATATTATTTCGTGACGTAGTGCTCTTGTTAAATGTTTGCTTCGTTAGCCAATGTAAGGCCTTTGTGTTACAATGTATTGTATATAATAATGCAGTTAATTATTCGCGTAGTCATTCATTTCCAGATTATAAAGAGTACCCCTTAGTCACTGTTATTATATTCGGTACATTTTCGCCTTAAGTGTTTGTTTTGTGGTTTCAAGTTAGGATTATTATTCCGTTACGTTCAGCGCTGGCATTTGCCAAATCATCTATACCTTCAAACGGAAGCAATGTTTAGATTAGACAGAAGCAACTTTAAGACATTTTAAGTTATATAGCATGTTCCCATAAGTGGGTTATGTGTGCAAGATGCCGTGTATAAAGGTATATTAAAATTTCATCACATTTAAAAAATGATTTATTTCAATAGCACAGAAGTACGGATCACAACCAACAGTAGTTATTATTTGTCAATAGCAATAGATATTAGTGTTATTATTAACAGCTGCCTATAGTAAGAAAATGTGCGGCTTCTGTGTTACAATGTATTATATATAATAATTCAGTTAATATTGTATTCGCCTTAAATGTGCAAACTACCGTGTACAATGGTATGATAACATTTCGTGACATATATATGTAGTTCATTGTTCCAGTAGTCGTTCATTTCCAGATTATAAAGAATCTATAATTTCATACGGAAGCGTTTACTACATAATACAGTAGCCTCTCCTTGACATTTTAATTCACACCGTATGGTATATTCGCCTTATGCGTGCACAATATCGTCTAAAAAGGTATGATACTATTTCACGACGTAGTGTTCTTGTTAAATGATTGCTTCCGTTCGCCAATGTACGGTGTTTTTGTTACAATATATTGTAACAAATAATGCAGATAATTGTTCAGGTAGTCGTTCATTTCCAGTTTATAAAGAACCCCCTAGTCACTTTTTTTATATTCCGCATTTTTTCGCCTTAAGTGTTAGTTTTGTTTTTTCTAGTTATGATTATTATACCGTTACATTGCCAAATTATCTATACTTTCATACGGAAGCAACGTTTAGATTAGACAAAAGCAACTCTATGGTATTTTAAGTTATATAGCATGTTCCCATAAGTGGGTTATGTGTGCAAGATGCCGTTTATAAAGGTATGAGAACATTTGATCACATTTAAACATTGATTTATTTCCATAGCACAGAAGTACGGACCGCAACCAACAGTAGCTATTACTTGTCAATAGCAAAAGTGTTATTGATAATAGCTGCCTTTAGTTCGAAAATGTCCGGCTCTGTGTTACAATTTAGTGTATATAATAATTCAATTAATATTGTATTCGCCGTAAATGTGCAAACTACCGTGTACAATGGTATGATAACATTTCGTAACATTGAAATAGTTATTACCTATGTCATATTGTCATATTTCTTTCCACAGCACAGAAGCACGTACAACCAACAACAGTAGCTATGACGTTGTCAATAGTAATAGTGTTTTTGTTAAAAGTTGGTTTCGGTTAGTCAATGTACGGCATTTGTGTTACAATATATTATACATAATAATGCAGTTCATTGTTCAAGTAGTCGTTCTTTTCCAGATTATAAAGAATCTATACTTTCATACGGAAGCATTTACAGCATAAGACAGTAGCCACTCCTTGACATTTTAATTCACACCGTAAGGTATATTCGCCTTAAGTGTGCAAAATACCGTCTAAAAATGTATGATAATATTTCGTGACGTAGTGTTCTTGTTAAATGTTTGTTTATATTAGCCAAGGTACGGCCTTTGTGTTACAAAAATATTGTATATAATAATGTAGCTAATCGTTCAGGTAGTCGTTCATTTCGAGCTTATAAAGAACATCTTAGTCACTTTTATTATATTCGGTATCTTTTCGCCTTAAGTGTTAGTTTTGTTTATGATTTATATTCCGTTACGTTCAGCGCTGGCATTTGCTAAATTATCTATACTTTTAAACGGAAGCAATGTTTAACTTAGACAGAAGCAACTCTATGACATTTTAAGTTATATGGTTCGTTCCTATTAATGGGTTATGTGTGCAATATGCCGTGTATAAAGGTATGATAACATTTCATCACATTTAAAAATTGATTTATTTCCATAGCACAGAAGTATGGACCACAACCAACAGTAGTTATTACTTGTCAATAGCAATAGTGTTATTATTAGAAGCTGCCTTTAGTAAGAAAATGTGCGGCTTCTGTGTTACAATGTATTATATTTAATAATTCAGTTAATATTGTATTCGCCTTAAATGTGCAAACTACCGTGTACAATGGTATGATAACATTTCGTGACATTGAAATATTGATTACCTATGTCATATTGTCATATTTCTTTCCACAGCACAGAACCACGTACAGCCAGCAACAGTAGCTGTCTCTTTGTCAATAGTAATATAGTTTTTGTAAGTTGGTTTCGGTTAGTCAATGTACGGCATTTGTGTTACAATATATTACATATAATAAATGATGCAGTTCATTATTGCAGTAGTCGTTCATTTCCTGATTATAAAGAATGTATAATTTCATACGGAAGCATTTACTAGATAAGACAGTAGCCATTCCTTGACATTTTAATTCACACCGTTTAGTATATTCGCCTTATGTGTGCAAAATACCCTTTTAAAAAAGTATGATATTATTTTGTGACGTAGTGCTCTTGTTAAATGTTTGCTTCGTTAGCCAATGTAAGGCCTTTGTTTTTCAATGTATTGTATATAATAATGCAGTTAATTATTCGCGTAGTCATTCATTTCCAGATTATAAAGAGTACCCGTTAGTCACTTTTATTATCTTCGGTACATTTTCGCCTTAAGTGTTAGTTTTGTGGTTTCAAGTTAGGATTATTATTCCGTTACGTTCAGCACAGGCATTTGCCAAATCATCTATACTTTCAAACGGAAGCAATGTTTAGATTAGACAGAAGCAACTTTAAGACATTTTAAGTTATAGAGTATGTTCCCATAAGTGGGTTATGTGTGCAAGATGCCGTGTATAAAGGTATGATAAAATTTCATCACATTTAAATATTGATTTATTTCAATCGCACAGAAGTACGGATCACAACCAACAGTAGCTGTTATTTGTCAATAGCAATATTGTTATTATTAAAAACTGCCTTTAGTAAGAAAATGTGTGGCTTCTGTGTTACAATGTATTATATATAATAATTCAGTTAATATTGTATTCGCCTTAAATGTGCAAACTACCGTGTACAATGGTATGATAACATTTCGTGACATATATATGTAGTTCATTGTTCCAGTAGTCGTTCATTTTCAGATTATAAAGAATCTATAATTTCATACGGAAGCGTTTACTACATAATACGATAGCCTCTCCTTGACATTTTAATTTACACCGTATGGTATACCGCTGGCATTTGCCAAATCATCTATACCTTCAAACGGAAGCAATGTTTAGATTAGACAGAAGCAACTTTAAGACATTTTAAGTTATATAGCATGTTCCCATAAGTGGGTTATGTGTGCAAGATGCCGTGTATAAAGGTATATTAAAATTTCATCACATTTAAAAATTGATTTATTTCAATAGCACAGAAGTACGGATCACAACCAACAGTAGTTATTATTTGTCAATAGCAATAGATATTAGTGTTATTATTAACAGCTGCCTATAGTAAGAAAATGTGTGGCTTCTGTGTTACAATGTATTATATATAATAATTCAGTTAATATTGTATTCGCCTTAAATGTGCAAACTACCGTGTACAATGGTATGATAACATTTCGTGACATATATATGTAGTTCATTGTTCCAGTAGTCGTTCATTTCCAGATTATAAAGAATCTATAATTTCATACGGAAGCGTTTACTACATAATACAGTAGCCTCTCCTTGACATTTTAATTCACACCGTATGGTATATTCGCCTTATGCGTGCAAAATATCGTCTAAAAAGGTATGATACTATTTCACGACGTAGTGTTCTTGTTAAATGATTGCTTCCGTTCGCCAATGTACGGTGTTTTTGTTACAATATATTGTAACAAATAATGCAGATAATTGTTCAGGTAGTCGTTCATTTCCAGTTTATAAAGAACCCCCTAGTCACTTTTTTTATATTCCGCATTTTTTCGCCTTAAGTGTTAGTTTTGTTTTTTCTAGTTATGATTATTATACCGTTACATTGCCAAATTATCTATACTTTCATACGGAAGCAACGTTTAGATTAGACAAAAGCAACTCTATGGTATTTTAAGTTATATAGCATGTTCCCATAAGTGGGTTATGTGTGCAAGATGCCGTTTATAAAGGTATGAGAACATTTGATCACATTTAAACATTGATTTATTTCCATAGCACAGAAGTACGGACCGCAACCAACAGTAGCTATTACTTGTCAATAGCAAAAGTGTTATTGATAATAGCTGCCTTTAGTTCGAAAATGTCCGGCTCTGTGTTACAATTTAGTGTATATAATAATTCAATTAATATTGTATTCGCCGTAAATGTGCAAACTACCGTGTACAATGGTATGATAACATTTCGTAACATTGAAATAGTTATTACCTATGTCATATTGTCATATTTCTTTCCACAGCACAGAAGCACGTACAACCAACAACAGTAGCTATGACGTTGTCAATAGTAATAGTGTTTTTGTTAAAAGTTGGTTTCGGTTAGTCAATGTACGGCATTTGTGTTACAATATATTATACATAATAATGCAGTTCATTGTTCAAGTAGTCGTTCTTTTCCAGATTATAAAGAATCTATACTTTCATACGGAAGCATTTACAGCATAAGACAGTAGCCACTCCTTGACATTTTAATTCACACCGTAAGGTATATTCGCCTTAAGTGTGCAAAATACCGTCTAAAAATGTATGATAATATTTCGTGACGTAGTGTTCTTGTTAAATGTTTGTTTATATTAGCCAAGGTACGGCCTTTGTGTTACAAAAATATTGTATATAATAATGTAGCTAATCGTTCAGGTAGTCGTTCATTTCGAGCTTATAAAGAACATCTTAGTCACTTTTATTATATTCGGTATCTTTTCGCCTTAAGTGTTAGTTTTGTTTATGATTTATATTCCGTTACGTTCAGCGCTGGCATTTGCTAAATTATCTATACTTTTAAACGGAAGCAATGTTTAACTTAGACAGAAGCAACTCTATGACATTTTAAGTTATATGGTTCGTTCCTATTAATGGGTTATGTGTGCAATATGCCGTGTATAAAGGTATGATAACATTTCATCACATTTAAAAATTGATTTATTTCCATAGCACAGAAGTATGGACCACAACCAACAGTAGTTATTACTTGTCAATAGCAATAGTGTTATTATTAGAAGCTGCCTTTAGTAAGAAAATGTGCGGCTTCTGTGTTACAATGTATTATATTTAATAATTCAGTTAATATTGTATTCGCCTTAAATGTGCAAACTACCGTGTACAATGGTATGATAACATTTCGTGACATTGAAATATTGATTACCTATGTCATATTGTCATATTTCTTTCCACAGCACAGAACCACGTACAGCCAGCAACAGTAGCTGTCTCTTTGTCAATAGTAATAAAGTTTTTGTAAGTTGGTTTCGGTTAGTCAATGTACGGCATTTGTGTTACAATATATTACATATAATAAATGATGCAGTTCATTATTCCAGTAGTCGTTCATTTCCTGATTATAAAGAATGTATACTTTCATACGGAAGCATTTACTAGATAAGACAGTAGCCACTCCTTGACATTTTAATTCACACCGTTTAGTATATTCGCCTTATGTGTGCAAAATACCCTTTTAAAAAAGTATGATATTAGTTTGTGACGTAGTGCTCTTGTTAAATGTTTGCTTCGTTAGCCAATGTAAGGCCTTTGTTTTACAATGTATTGTATATAATAATGCAGTTAATTATTCGCGTAGTCATTCATTTCCAGATTATAAAGAGTACCCGTTAGTCACTTTTATTATATTCGGTACATTTTCGCCTTAAGTGTTAGTTTTGTGGTTTCAAGTTAAGATTATTATTGCGTTACGTTCAGCGCGGGCTTTTGCCAAATCATCTACACTTTCAAACGGAAGCAATGTTTAGATAAGACAGAAGCAACTTTAAGACATTTTAAGTTATATAGCATGTTCCCATAAGTGGGTTATGTGTGCAAGATGCCGTGTATAAAGGTATGATAACATTTCATCACATTTAAATATTGATTTATTTCAATCGCACAGAAGTACGGATCACAACCAACAGTAGGTATTATTTGTCAATAGCAATTGGTATTATTAAAAACTGCCTTTAGTAAGAAAATGTGTGGCTTCTGTGTTACAATGTATTATATATAATAATTCAGTTAATATTGTATTCGCCTTAAATGTGCAAACTACCGTGTACAATGGTATGATAACATTTCGTGACATATATATGTAGTTCATTGTTCCAGTAGTCGTTCATTTCCAGATTATAAAGAATCTATAATTTCATACGGAAGCGTTTACTACATAATACAGTAGCCTCTCCTTGACATTTTAATTCACACCGTATGGTATATTCGCCTTAAGCGTGCAAAATATCGTCTAAAAAGGTATGATACTATTTCGTGACGTAGTGTTCTTGTTAAATGTTGCTTCCGTTAGCCAATGTAAGGCCTTTTTGTTACAATATATTGTAAAAAATAATGCAGATAATTGTTCAGGTAGTCGTTCATTTCCTGTTTACAAAAAAAACCCTAGTCACTTTTTTTATATTCGGCATATTTTCGCCTTAAGTGTTAGTTTTGTGTTTTCTAGTTATGATTATTATACCGTTACGTTGCCAAATTATCTTTACTTTCAAACTTAAGCAACGTTGAGATTAGACAGAAGCAACTCTATGGCATATTAAGTTATATATAATGTTCCCATACGTGGGTTATGAGTGCAAGATGTCGTTTATTAAAGGGTTTAATGTATGTTTTGGTACAGTTATAAGAGTATAACACGAAATTGCCTAATTACTCAGCAAATAATGCCCGAAGGGCATAATGTCAGCTGTGTAATTTGGCAATTTCGTGTTATACTCTTATAACTGTACCAAAACATACATTAAACCCTTATAATTGCAGTTTAAGAAAAAAAACAGCTATATTTCATCGAAAGAATTGTTTGAAAAGGGACATATAAATTTGAAAATTGGGATTTCTTTTTTATGTTCTTTACGCGGATGAACATGACCTAATACTAGGAAAATTATCTAATACTAGGAAAATGACGTCACGTCAGGGTTTTGACGTCATACGTTAGTCACTTTGGCGCCAAAACCCGTAAATTTCATCTAGAAATATTGTAAACGTTAAGTACATTATTATCGAAATACGCCTCATAAATCTTTTTATGTGATAGATATAATATCTCATGAGTGTTATTTGTTATTACTTTTACTAAACTAAGCTGAATATGACATCGGCATAAATATTTGTGGCATTGTTTTACGGTTTACTGACGAAATTAAAGGTATTTTCCGAAAGTAGTTCCGTGAACTGGTCACTTGATCAATTGCAGTTATTGGAAAATAAACGCAATTCCTTTTAGTCACTTTATCGGATTTCAACCAATCAAAACGAGGGATTCACAGTGCTTTTGAAGCAACTGCAATTATAAAGGTATGATAACATTTCATCACATTTAAACGTTGATTTATTTCCATAGCATAGAAGTACGGACCGCAACCAACAGTAGCTATTACTTGTCAATAGCAAAAATGTTATTGATAATAGCTGCCTTTAGTTCAAAAATGTCCGGCTCCGTGTTACAATTTATTATATATAATAATTCAATAAATATTGTATTCGCCGAAAATGTGCAAACTACCGTGTACAATGGTATGATAACATTTCGTGACATTGAAATATTTATTACCTATGTCATATTGTCATATTTCTTTCCACAGCACAGAAGCACGTACAACCAGCAACAGTAGCTATGACGTTGTCAATAGTAATAGTGTTTTTGATAAAAGTTGGTTTCGGTTAGTCAATGTACGGCATTTGTGGAAAAATATATTATACATAATAATGCAGTTCATTGTTCAAGTAGTCGTTCATTTCCAGATTATAAAGAATCTATACTTTCATACGGAAGTATTTACAGCATAAGACAGTAGCCACTCCTTGACATTTTAATTCACACCGTAAGGTATATTCGCCTTTAGTGTGCAAAATACCGTCTAAAAAGGTGTGATAATATTTCGTGACGTAGTGTTCTTGTTAAATGTTTGTTTATATTAGCCAATGTACGGCCTTTGTGTTACAAAATATTGTATATAATAATGTAGCTAATCGTTCAAGTAGTCGTTCATTTTCAGCTTATAAAGAACATCTTAGTCACTTTTATTATATTCGGTATCTTTTCGCCTTAAGTGTTAGTTTTGTTTATGATTTATATTCCGTTACGTTAAGCGCTGGCATTTGCTAAATTATCTATACTTTTAAACGGAAACAATGTTTAACTTAGACAGAAGCAACTCTATGAGATTTTAAGTTATATGGTTCGTTCCTATTAATGGGTTATGTGTGCAAGATACCGTGTATAAAGGTATGATAACATTTCATCACATTTAAAAATTGAATTATTTCCATAGCACAGAAGTATGGACCACAACCAACAGTAGTTATTACTTGTCAATAGCAATAGTGTTATTATTAGAAGCTGCCTTTAGTAAGAAAATGTGCGGCTTCTGTGTTACAATGTATTATATTTAATAATTCAGTTAATATTGTATTCGCCTTAAATGTGCAAACTACCGTGTACAATGGTATGATAACATTTCGTGACATTGAAATATTGATTACCTATGTCATATTGTCATATTTATTTCCACAGCACAGAACCACGTACAGCCAGCAACAGTAGCTGTCTCTTTGTCAATAGTAATAGAGTTTTTGTAAGTTGGTTTTGGTTAGTCAATGTACGGCATTTGTGTTACAATATATTACATATAATAAATGATGCAGTTCATTATTCCAGTAGTCGTTCATTTCCTGAGTATAAAGAATCTATACTTTCATACGGAAGCATTTACTAGATAAGACAGTAGCCACTCCTTGACATTTTAATTCACACCGTTTAGTATATTCGCCTTATGTGTGCAAAATACCCTTTTAAAAAAGTATGATATTATTTTGTGACGTAGTGCTCTTGTTAAATGTTTGCTTCGTTAGCCAATGTAAGGCCTTTGTTTTACAATGTATTGTATATAATAATGCAGTTAATTATTCGCGTAGTCATTCATTTCCAGATTATAAAGAGTACCCGTTAGTCACTTTTATTATATTCGGTACATTTTCGCCTTAAGTGTTAGTTTTGTGGTTTCATAGTTAGGATTATTATTCCGTTACGTTCAGCGCAGGCATTTGCCAAATCATCTATACTTTCAAACGGAAGCAATGTTTAGATTAGACAGAAGCAACTTTAAGACATTTTAAGTTATATAGCATGTTCCCATAAGTGGGTTATGTGTGCAAGATGCAGTGTATAAAGGTATGATAAAATTTCATCACATTTAAATATTGATTTATTTCAAGCGCACAGAAGTACGGATCACAACCAACAGTAGGTATTATTTGTCACTAGCAATATTGTTATTATTAAAAACTGCCTTTAGTAAGAAAATGTGCGGCTTCTGTGTTACAATGTATTATATATAATAATTCAGTTAATATTGTATTCGCCTTAAATGTGCAAACTACCGTGTACAATGGTATGATAACATTTCGTGACATTGAAATATTGATTACCTATGTCATATTGTCATATTTCTTTCCACAGCACAGAACCACGTACAGCCAGCAACAGTAGCTGTCTCTTTGTCAATAGTAATAGAGTTTTTGTAAGTTGGTTTCGGTTAGTCAATTTACGGCATTTGTGTTACAATCTATACTTTCATACGGAAGCATTTACTAGATAAGACAGTAGCCACTCCTTGACATTTTAATTCACACCGTTTAGTATATTCGCCTTATGTGTGCAAAATACCCTTTTAAAAAAGTATGATATTATTTTGTGACGTAGTGCTCTTGTTAAATGTTTGCTTCGTTAGCCAATGTAAGGCCTTTGTTTTACAATGTATTGTATATAATAATGCAGTTAATTATTCGCGTAGTCATTCATTTCCAGATTATAAAGAGTACCCGTTAGTCACTTTTATTATATTCGGTACATTTTCGCCTTAAGTGTTAGTTTTGTGGTTTCATAGTTAGGATTATTATTCCGTTACGTTCAGCGCAGGCATTTGCCAAATCATCTATACTTTCAAACGGAAGCAATGTTTAGATTAGACAGAAGCAACTTTAAGACATTTTAAGTTATATAGCATGTTCCCATAAGTGGGTTATGTGTGCAAGATGCAGTGTATAAAGGTATGATAAAATTTCATCACATTTAAATATTGATTTATTTCAAGCGCACAGAAGTACGGATCACAACCAACAGTAGGTATTATTTGTCACTAGCAATATTGTTATTATTAAAAACTGCCTTTAGTAAGAAAATGTGCGGCTTCTGTGTTACAATGTATTATATATAATAATTCAGTTAATATTGTATTCGCCTTAAATGTGCAAACTACCGTGTACAATGGTATGATAACATTTCGTGACATATATATGTAGTTCATTGTTCCAGTAGTCGTTCATTTCCAGATTATAAAGAATCTATAATTTCATACGGAAGCGTTTACTACATAATACAATAGCCTCTCCTTGACATTTTAATTCACACCGTATGGTATATTCGCCTTAAGCGTGCAAAATATCGTCTAAAAAGGTATGATACTATTTCGTGACGTAGTGTTCTTGTTAAATGTTGCTTCCGTTAGCCAATGTACGGCCTTTTTGTTACAATATATTGTAAACAATAATGCAGTTAATTGTTCAGGTAGTCGTTCATTTCCAGTTTACAATGAACCCCCTAGTCACTTTTTTTATATTCGGCATATTTTCGCCTTAAGTGTTAGTTTTGTGTTTTCTAGTTATGATTATTTTACCGTTACGTTGCCAAATTATCTATACTTTCAAACTTAAGAAACGTTGAGATTAGACAGAAGCAACTCTATGGCATTTTAAGTTATATAGAATGTTCCCATACGTGGGTTATGTGTGCAAGATGTCGTTTATAAAGGTATGATAACATTTCATCACATTTAAACATTGATATATTTCCATAGCACAGAAGTACGGACCGCAACCAACAGTAGCTATTACTTGTCAATAGCAAAAGTGTTATTGATAATAGCTGCCTTTAGTTCAAAAATGTGCGGCTCTGTGTTACAATATATAATAATTCAATAAATATTGTATTCGCCGAAAATGTGCAAACTACCGTGTACAATGGTATGATAACATTTCGTGACATTGAAATATTTATTACCTATGTCATATTGTCATATTTCTTTCCACAGCACAGAAGCACGTACAACCAGCAACAGTAGCTATGACGTTGTCAATAGTGATATTGTTTTTGATAAAAGTTGGTTTCGGTTAGTCAATGTACGGCATTTGTGTTACAATATATTATACATAATAATGCAGTTCATTGTTCAAGTAGTCGTTCATTTCCAGATTATAAAGAATCTATACTTTCATACGGAAGTATTTACAGCATAAGACAGTAGCCACTCCTTGACATTTTAATTCACACCGTAAGGTATATTCGCCTTAAGTGTGCAAAATACCGTCTAAAAAGGTATGATAATATTTCGTCACGTAGTGTTCTTGTTAAATGTTTGTTTATATTAGCCAATGTACGGCCTTTGTGTTACACAATATTGTATATAATAATGCAGCTAATCGTTCAGGTAGTCGTTCATTTTTAGCTTATAAAGAACATCTTAGTCACTTTTATTATATTCGGTATATTTTCGCCTTAAGTGTTAGTTTTGTAGTTTCAAGTTATGATTTATATTCCGTTACGTTCAGCGCTGGCATTTGCTAAATTATCTATACTTTTAAACGAAAGCAATGTTTAACTTAGACAGAAGCAACTCTATGACATTTTAAGTTATATTGTTCGTTCCTATTAATGGGTTATGTGTGCAAGATGCCATGTATAAAGGTATGATAACATTTCATCACATTTAAAAATTGATTTATTTCCATAGCACAGAAGTATGGACCACAACCAACAGTAGTTATTAATTGTCAATAGCAATAGTGTTATTATTAGAATCTGCCTTTAGTAAGAAAATGTGCGGCTTCTGTGTTACAATGTATTATATTTAATAATTCAGTTAATATTGTATTCGCCTTAAATGTGCAAACTACCGTGTACAATGGTATGATAACATTTCGTGACATTGAAATATTGATTACCTATGTCATATTGTCATATTTCTTTCCACAGCACAGAACCACGTACAGCCAGCAACAGTAGCTGTCTCTTTGTCAATAGTAATAGAGTTTTTGTAAGTTGGTTTCGGTTAGTCAATGTACGGTATTTGTGTTACAATCTATACTTTCATACGGAAGCATTTACTAGATAAGACAGTAGCCACTCCTTGACATTTTAATTCACACCGTTTAGTATATTCGCCTTATGTGTGCAAAATACCCTTTTTAAAAAGTATGATATTATTTTGTGACGTAGTGCTCTTGTTAAATGTTTGCTTCGTTAGCCAATGTAAGGCCTTTGTTTTACAATGTATTGTATATAATAATGCAGTTAATTATTCGCGTAGTCATTCATTTCCAGATTATAAAGAGTACCCGTTAGTCACTTTTATTATATTCGGTACATTTTCGCCTTAAGTGTTAGTTTTGTGGTTTCATAGTTAGGATTATTATTCCGTTACGTTTAGCGCAGGCATTTGCCAAATCATCTATACTTTCAAACGGAAGCAATGTTTAGATTAGACAGAAGCAACTTTAAGACATTTTAAGTTATATAGCATGTTCCCATAAGTGGGTTATGTGTGCAAGATGCAGTGTATAAAGGTATGATAAAATTTCATCACATTTAAATATTGATTTATTTCAATCGCACAGAAGTACGGATCACAACCAACAGTAGGTATTATTTGTCACTAGCAATATTGTTATTATTAAAAACTGCCTTTAGTAAGAAAATGTGCGGCTTCTGTGTTACAATGTATTATATATAATAATTCAGTTAATATTGTATTCGCCTTAAATGTGCAAACTCCCGTGTACAATGGTATGATAACATTTCGTGACATATATATGTAGTTCATTGTTCCAGTAGTCGTTCATTTCCAGATTATAAAGAATCTATAATTTCATACGGAAGCGTTTACTACATAATACAATAGCCTCTCCTTGACATTTTAATTCACACCGTATGGTATATTCGCCTTAAGCGTGCAAAATATCGTCTAAAAAGGTATGATACTATTTCGTGACGTAGTGTTCTTGTTACATGTTGCTTCCGTTAGCCAATGTACGGCCTTTTTGTTACAATATATTGTAAAAAATAATGCAGTTAATTGTTCAAGTAGTCGTTCATTTCCAGTTTACAATGAACCCCCTAGTCACTTTTTTTATATTCGGCATATTTTCGCCTTAAGTGTTAGTTTTGTGTTTTCTAATTATGATTATTTTACCGTTACGTTGCCAAATTATCTATACTTTCAAACTTAAGAAACGTTGAGATTAGACAGAAGCAACTCTATGGCATTTTAAGTTATATAGAATGTTCCCATACGTGGGTTATGTGTGCAAGATGTCGTTTATAAAGGTATGATAACATTTCATCACATTTAAACATTGATATATTTCCATAGCACAGAAGTACGGACCGCAACCAACAGTAGCTATTACTTGTCAATAGCAAAAGTGTTATTGATAATAGCTGCCTTTAGTTAAAAAATGTCCGGCTCTGTGTTACAATATATAATAATTCAATAAATATTGTATTCGCCGAAAATGTGCAAACTACCGTGTACAATGGTATGATAACATTTCGTGACATTGAAATATTTATTACCTATGTCATATTGTCATATTTCTTTCCACAGCACAGAAGCACGTACAACCAGCAACAGTAGCTATGACGTTGTCAATAGTAATAGTGTTTTTGTTAAAAGTTGGTTTCGGTTAGTCTATGTACGGCATTTGTGTTACAATATATTATACATAATAATGCAGTTCATTGTTCAAGTAGTCGTTCATTTCCAGATCATAAAGAATCTATACTTTCATACGGAAGCATTTACAGCAAAAGACAGTAGCCACTCCTTGACATTTTAATTCACACCGTAAGGTATATTCGCCTTAAGTGTGAAAAATACCGTCTAAAAATGTATGATAATATTTCGTGACGTAGTGTTCTTGTTAAATGTTTGTTTATATTAGCCAATGTACGGCTTTTGTGTTACACAATATTGTATATAATAATGCAGCTAATCGTTCAGGTAGTCGTTCATTTCGAGCTTATAAAGAACATCTTAGTCACTTTTATTATATATGGTATCTTTTCGCCTTAAGTGTTAGTTTTGTTTATGAGTTATATTCCGTTACGTTCAGCGCTGGCATTTGCTAAATTATCTATACTTTTAAACGGAAGCAATGTTTAACTTAGACAGGAGCAACTCTATGACATTTTAAGTTATATGGTTCGTTCCTATTAATGGGTTATGTGTGCAAGATGCCGTGTATAAAGGTATGATAACATTTCATCACATTTAAAAATTGATTTATTTCCATAGCACAGAAGTATGGACCACAACCAACAGTAGTTATTAATTGTCAATAGCAATAGTGTTATTATTAGAATCTGCCTTTAGTAAGAAAATGTGCGGCTTCTGTGTTACAATGTATTATATTTAATAATTCAGTTAATATTGTATTCGCCTTAAATGTGCAAACTACCGTGTACAATGGTATGATAACATTTCGTGACATTGAAATATTGATTACCTATGTCATATTGTCATATTTCTTTCCACAGCACAGAACCACGTACAGCCAGCAACAGTAGCTGTCTCTTTGTCAATAGTAATAGAGTTTTTGTAAGTTGGTTTCGGTTAGTCAATTTACGGCATTTGTGTTACAATCTATACTTTCATACGGAAGCATTTACTAGATAAGACAGTAGCCACTCCTTGACATTTTAATTCACAACGTTTAGTATATTCGCCTTATGTGTGCAAAATACCCTTTTAAAAAAGTATGATATTATTTTGTGACGTAGTGCTCTTGTTAAATGTTTGCTTCGTTAGCCAATGTAAGGCCTTTGTTTTACAATGTATTGTATATAATAAAGCAGTTAATTATTCGCGTAGTCATTCATTTCCAGATTATAAAGTGTACCCGTTAGTCACTTTTATTATATTCGGTACATTTTCGCCTTAAGTGTTAGTTTTGTGGTTTCATAGTTAGGATTATTATTCCGTTACGTTCAGCGCAGGCATTTGCCAAATCATCTATACTTTCAAACGGAAGCAATGTTTAGATTAGACAGAAGCAACTTTAAGACATTTTAAGTTATATAGCCTGTTCCCATAAGTGGGTTATGTGTGAAAGATGCAGTGTATAAAGGTATGATAAAATTTCATCACATTTAAATATTGATTTATTTCAAGCGCACAGAAGTACGGATCACAACCAACAGTAGGTATTATTTGTCACTAGCAATATTGTTATTATTAAAAACTGCCTTTAGTAAGAAAATGTGCGGCTTCTGTGTTACAATGTATTATATATAATAATTCAGTTAATATTGTATTCGCCTTAAATGTGCAAACTCCCGTGTACAATGGTATGATAACATTTCGTGACATATATATGTAGTTCATTGTTCCAGTAGTCGTTCATTTCCAGATTATAAAGAATCAATAATTTCATACGGAAGCGTTTACTACATAATACAATAGCCTCTCCTTGACATTTTAATTCACACCGTATGGTATATTCGCCTTAAGCGTGCAAAATATCGTCTAAAAAGGTATGATACTATTTCGTGACGTAGTGTTCTTGTTAAATGTTGCTTCCGTTAGCCAATGTACGGCCTTTTTGTTACAATATATTGTAAAAAATAATGCAGTTAATTGTTCAGGTAGTCGTTCATTTCCAGTTTACAATGAACCCCCTAGTCACTTTTTTTATATTCGGCATATTTTCGCCTTAAGTGTTAGTTTTGTGTTTTCTAGTTATGATTATTTTACCGTTACGTTGCCAAATTATCTATACTTTCAAACTTAAGAAACGTTGAGATTAGACAGAAGCAACTCTATGGCATTTTAAGTTATATAGAATGTTCCCAAACGTGGGTTATGTGTGCAAGATGTCGTTTATAAAGGTATGATAACATTTCATCACATTTAAACATTGATATATTTCCATAGCACAGAAGTACGGACCGCAACCAACAGTAGCTATTACTTGTCAATAGCAAAAGTGTTATTGATAATAGCTGCCTTTAGTTAAAAAATGTCCGGCTCTGTGTTACAATATATAATAATTCAATAAATATTGTATTCGCCGAAAATGTGCAAACTACCGTGTACAATGGTATGATAACATTTCGTGACATTGAAATATTTATTACCTATGTCATATTGTCATATTTCTTTCCACAGCACAGAAGCACGTACAACCAGCAACAGTAGCTATGACGTTGTCAATAGTAATAGTGTTTTTGTTAAAAGTTGGTTTCGGTTAGTCAATGTACGGCATTTGTGTTACAATATATTATACATAATAATGCAGTTCATTGTTCAAGTAGTCGTTCATTTCCAGATCATAAAGAATCTATACTTTCATACGGAAGCATTTACAGCAAAAGACAGTAGCCACTCCTTGACATTTTAATTCACACCGTAAGGTATATTCGCCTTAAGTGTGCAAAATACCGTCTAAAAAGGTATGATAATATTTCGTGACGTAGTGTTCTTGTTAAATGTTTGTTTATATTAGCCAATGTACGGCCTTTGTGTTACACAATATTGTATATAATAATGCAGCTAATCGTTCAGGTAGTCGTTCATTTCGAGCTTATAAATAACATCTTAGTCACTTTTATTATATTCGGTATATTTTCGCCTTAAGTGTTAGTTTTGTTTATGATTTATATTCCGTTACGTTCAGCGCTGGCATTTGCTAAATTATCTATACTTTTAAACGGAAGCAATGTTTAACTTAGACAGGAGCAACTCTATGACATTTTAAGTTATATGGTTCGTTCCTATTAATGTGTTATGTGTGCAAGATGCCGTGTATAAAGGTATGATAACATTTCATCACATTTAAAAATTGATTTATTTCCATAGCACAGAAGTATGGACCACAACCAACAGTAGTTATTAATTGTCAATAGCAATAGTGTTATTATTAGAATCTGCCTTTAGTAAGAAAATGTGCGGCTTCTGTGTTACAATGTATTATATTTAATAATTCAGTTAATATTGTATTCGCCTTAAATGTGCAAACTACCGTGTACAATGGTATGATAACATTTCGTGACATTGAAATATTGATTACCTATGTCATATTGTCATATTTCTTTCCACAGCACAGAACCACGTACAGCCAGCAACAGTAGCTGTCTCTTTGTCAATAGTAATAGAGTTTTTGTAAGTTGGTTTCGGTTAGTCAATGTACGGCATTTGTGTTACAATCTATACTTTCATACGGAAGCATTTACTAGATAAGACAGTAGCCACTCCTTGACATTTTAATTCACACCGTTTAGTATATTCGCCTTATGTGTGCAAAATACCCTTTTAAAAAAGTATGATATTATTTTGTGACGTAGTGCTCTTGTTAAATGTTTGCTTCGTTAGCCAATGTAAGGCCTTTGTTTTACAATGTATTGTATATAATAATGCAGTTAATTATTCGCGTAGTCATTAATTTCCAGATTATAAAGAGTACCCGTTAGTCACTTTTATTATATTCGGTACATTTTCGCCTTAAGTGTTAGTTTTGTGGTTTCATAGTTAGGATTATTATTCCGTTACATTCAGCGCAGGCATTTGCCAAATCATCTATACTTTCAAACGGAAGCAATGTTTAGATTAGACAGAAGCAACTTTAAGACATTTTAAGTTATATAGCATGTTCCCATAAGTGGGTTATGTGTGCAAGATGCAGTGTATAAAGGTATGATAAAATTTCATCACATTTAAATATTGATTTATTTCAAGCGCACAGAAGTACGGATCACAACCAACAGTAGGTATTATTTGTCACTAGCAATATTGTTATTATTAAAAACTGCCTTTAGTAAGAAAATGTGCGGCTTCTGTGTTACAATGTATTATATATAATAATTCAGTTAATATTGTATTCGCCTTAAATGTGCAAACTACCGTGTACAATGGTATGATAACATTTCGTGACATATATATGTAGTTCATTGTTCCAGTAGTCGTTCATTTCCAGATTATAAAGAATCTATAATTTCATACGGAAGCGTTTACTACATAATACAATAGCCTCTCCTTGACATTTTTATTCACACCGTATGGTATATTCGCCTTAAGCGTGCAAAATATCGTCTAAAAAGGTATGATACTATTTCGTGACGTAGTGTTCTTGTTAAATGTTGCTTCCGTTAGCCAATGTACGGCCTTTTTGTTACAATATATTGTAAAAAATAATGCAGTTAATTGTTCAGGTAGTCGTTCATTTCCAGTTTACAATGAACCCCCTAGTCACTTTTTTTATATTCGGCATATTTTCGCCTTAAGTGTTAGTTTTGTGTTTTCTAGTTATGATTATTTTACCGTTACGTTGCCAAATTATCTATACTTTCAAACTTAAGAAACGTTGAGATTAGACAGAAGCAACTCTATGGCATTTTAAGTTATATAGAATGTTCCTATACGTAGGTTATGTGCGCAAGATGTCGTTTATAAAGGTATGATAACATTTCATCACATTTAAACATTGATTTATTTCCATAGCACAGAAGTACGGACCGCAACCAACAGTAGCTATTACTTGTCAATAGCAAAAGTGTTATTGATAATAGCTGCCTTTAGTTAAAAAATGTCCGGCTCTGTGTTACAATATATAATAATTCAATAAATATTGTATTCGCCGAAAATGTGCAAACTACCGTGTACAATGGTATGATAACATTTCGTGACATTGAAATATTTATTACCTATGTCATATTGTCATATTTCTTTCCACAGCACAGAAGCACGTACAACCAGCAACAGTAGCTATGACGTTGTCAATAGTAATAGTGTTTTTGTTAAAAGTTGGTTTCGATTAGTCAATGTACGGCATTTGTGTTACAATATATTATACATAATAATGCAGTTCATTGTTCAAGTAGTCGTTCATTTCCAGATCATAAAGAATCTATACTTTCATACGGAAGCATTTACAGCAAAAGACAGTAGCCACTCCTTGACATTTTAATTCACACCGTAAGGTATATTCGCCTTAAGTGTGCAAAATACCGTCTAAAAAGGTATGATAATATTTCGTGACGTAGTGTTCTTGTTAAATGTTTGTTTATATTAGCCAATGTACGGCCTTTGTGTTACACAATATTGTATATAATAATGCAGCTAATCGTTCAGGTAGTCGTTCATTTCGAGCTTATAAATAACATCTTAGTCACTTTTATTATATTCGGTATCTTTTCGCCTTAAGTGTTAGTTTTGTTTATGATTTATATTCCGTTACGTTCAGCGCTGGCATTTGCTAAATTATCTATACTTTTAAACGGAAGCAATGTTTAACTTAGACAGGAGCAACTCTATGACATTTTAAGTTATATGGTTCGTTCCTATTAATGGGTTATGTGTGCAAGATGCCGTGTATAAAGGTATGATAACATTTCATCACATTTAAAAATTGATTTATTTCCATAGCACAGAAGTATGGACCACAACCAACAGTAGTTATTAATTGTCAATAGCAATAGTGTTATTATTAGAATCTGCCTTTAGTAAGAAAATGTGCGGCTTCTGTGTTACAATGTATTATATTTAATAATTCAGTTAATATTGTATTCGCCTTAAATGTGCAAACTACCGTGTACAATGGTATGATAACATTTCGTGACATTGAAATATTGATTACCTATGTCATATTGTCATATTTCTTTCCACAGCACAGAACCACGTACAGCCAGCAACAGTAGCTGTCTCTTTGTCAATAGTAATAGAGTTTTTGTAAGTTGGTTTCGGTTAGTCAATGTACGGCATTTGTGTTACAATCTATACTTTCATACGGAAGCATTCACTAGATAAGACAGTAGCCACTCCTTGACATTTTAATTCACACCGTTTAGTATATTCGCCTTATGTGTGCAAAATACCCTTTTAAAAAAGTATGATATTATTTTGTGACGTAGTGCTCTTGTTAAATGTTTGCTTCGTTAGCCAATGTAAGGCCTTTGTTTTACAATGTATTGTATATAATAATGCAGTTAATTATTCGCGTAGTCATTCATTTCCAGATTATAAAGAGTACCCGTTAGTCACTTTTATTATATTCGGTACATTTTCGCCTTAAGTGTTAGTTTTGTGGTTTCATAGTTAGGATTATTATTCCGTTACATTCAGCGCAGGCATTTGCCAAATCATCTATACTTTCAAACGGAAGCAATGTTTAGATTAGACAGAAGCAACTTTAAGACATTTTAAGTTATATAGCATGTTCCCATAAGTGGGTTATGTGTGCAAGATGCAGTGTATAAAGGTATGATAAAATTTCATCACATTTAAATATTGATTTATTTCAAGCGCACAGAAGTACGGATCACAACCAACAGTAGTTATTATTTGTCACTAGCAATATTGTTATTATTAAAAACTGCCTTTAGTAAGAAAATGTGCGGCTTCTGTGTTACAATGTATTATATATAATAATTCAGTTAATATTGTATTCGCCTTAAATGTGCAAACTACCGTGTACAATGGTATGATAACATTTCGTGACATATATATGTAGTTCATTGTTCCAGTAGTCGTTCATTTCCAGATTATAAAGAATCTATAATTTCATACGGAAGCGTTTACTACATAATACAATAGCCTCTCCTTGACATTTTAATTCACACCGTATGGTATATTCGCCTTAAGCGTGCAAAATATCGTCTAAAAAGGTATGATACTATTTCGTGACGTAGTGTTCTTGTTAAATGTTGCTTCCGTTAGCCAATGTACGGCCTTTTTGTTACAATATATTGTAAAAAATAATGCAGTTAATTGTTCAGGTAGTCGTTCATTTCCAGTTTACAATGAACCCCCTTGTCACTTTTTTTATATTCGGCATATTTTCGCCTTAAGTGTTAGTTTTGTGTTTTCTAGTTATGATTATTTTACCGTTACGTTGCCAAATTATCTATACTTTCAAACTTAAGAAACGTTGAGATTAGACAGAAGCAACTCTATGGCATTTTAAGTTATATAGAATGTTCCTATACGTAGGTTATGTGTGCAAGATGTCGTTTATAAAGGTATGATAACATTTCATCACATTTAAACATTGATTTATTTCCATAGCACAGAAGGACGGATCGCAACCAACAGTAGCTATTACTTGTCAATAGCAAAAGTGTTATTGATAATAGCTGCCTTTAGTTAAAAAATGTCCGGCTCTGTGTTACAATATATAATAATTCAATAAATATTGTATTCGCCGAAAATGTGCAAACTACCGTGTACAATGGTATGATAACATTTCGTGACATTGAAATATTTATTACCTATGTCATATTGTCATATTTCTTTCCACAGCACAGAAGCACGTACAACCAGCAACAGTAGCTATGACGTTGTCAATAGTAATAGTGTTTTTGTTAAAAGTTGGTTTCGGTTAGTCAATGTACGGCATTTGTGTTACAATATATTATACATAATAATGCAGTTCATTGTTCAAGTAGTCGTTCATTTCCAGATCATAAATAATCTATACTTTCATACGGAAGCATTTACAGCATAAGACAGTAGCCACTCCTTGACATTTTAATTCACACCGTAAGGTATATTCGCCTTAAGTGTGCAAAATACCGTCTAAAAAGGTATGATAATATTTCGTGACGTAGTGTTCTTGTTAAATGTTTGTTTATATTAGCCAATGTACGGCCTTTGTGTTACACAATATTGTATATAATAATGCAGCTAATCGTTCAGGTAGTCGTTCATTTCGAGCTTATAAAGAACATCTTAGTCACTTTTATTATATTCGGTATCTTTTCGCCTTAAGTGTTAGTTTTGTTTATGATTTATATTCCGTTACGTTCAGCGCTGGCATTTGCTAAATTATCTATACTTTTAAACGAAAGCAATGTTTAACTTAGACAGAAGCAACTCTATGACATTTTAAGTTATATTGTTCGTTCCTATTAATGGGTTATGTGTGCAAGATGCCATGTATAAAGGTATGATAACATTTCATCACATTTACAAATTGATTTATTTCCATAGCACAGAAGTATGGACCACAACCAACAGTAGTTATTACTTGTCAATAGCAATAGTGTTATTATTAGAAGCTGCCTTTAGTAAGAAAATGTGCGGCTTCTGTGTTACAATGTATTATATTTAATAATTCAGTTAATATTGTATTCGCCTTAAATGTGCAAACTACCGTGTACAATGGTATGATAACATTTCGTGACATTGAAATATTGATTACCTATGTATTATTGTCATATTTCTTTCCACAGCACAGAACCACGTACAGCCATCAACAGTAGCTGTCTCTTTGTCAATAGTAATAGAGGTTTTGTAAGTTGGTTTTGGTTAGTCAATGTACGGCATTTGTGTTACAATATATAACATATAATAAATGATGCAGTTCATTATTCCAGTAGTCGTTCATTTCCTGATTATAAAGAATCTATACTTTCATACGGAAGCATTTACTAGATAAGACAGTAGCCACTCCTTGACATTTTAATTCACACCGTTTAGTATATTCGCCTTATGTGTGCAAAATACCCTTTTAAAAAAGTATGATATTATTTCGTGACGTAGTGCTCTTGTTAAATGTTTGCTTCGTTAGCCAATGTAAGGCCTTTGTTTTACAATGTATTGTATATAATAATGCAGTTAATTATTCGCGTAGTCATTCATTTCCTAGTCACTTTTAGTATATTCGGTACATTTTCGCCTTAAGTGTTAGTTTTGTGGTTTCAAGCAAGGATTATTATTCCGTTACGTTCAGCGCAGGCTTTTGCCAAATCATCTATACTTTCAAACGGAAGCAATGTTTAGATTAGACAGAAGCAACTTTAAGACATTTTAAGTTATATAGCATGTTCCCATAAGTGGGTTATGTGTGCAAGATGTCGTGTATAAAGGTATGATAAAATTTCATCACATTTAAATATTGATTTATTTCAATCGCACAGAAGTACGGATCACAACCAACAGTAGGTATTATTTGTCAATAGCAATATTGTTATTATTAAAAACTGCCTTTAGTAAGAAAATGTGTGGCTTCTGTGTTACAATGTATTATATATAATAATTCAGTTAATATTGTATTCGCCTTAAATGTGCAAACTACCGTGTACAATGGTATGATAACATTTCGTGACATATATATGTAGTTCATTGTTCCAGTAGTCGTTCATTTCCAGATTATAAAGAATCTATAATTTCATACGGAAGCGTTTACTACATAATACAATAGCCTCTCCTTGACATTTTAATTCACACCGTATGGTATATTCGCCTTAAGCGTGCAGAATATCGTCTAAAAAGGTATGATACTATTTTGTGACGTGGTGTTCTTGTTAAATGTTTGCTTCCGTTAGCCAATGTACGGCCTCTTCGTTACAATATATTGTAAAAAATAATGCAGTTCATTGTTCAGGTAGTCGTTCATTTCCAGTTTATAAAGAACCCCCTAGTCATTTTTGAGCGAAGGGTCGCGAAGCGATCCGAAAGCTCATAGCATGCCTGCTTTCGAAAATTCAACTTAAAGCTGCAACCACACTCAACCGCGGAAGGATTTGAGATTACTTCATTTGATTGGCTTTCATTCGCATCGCACTACTTTCGACACGCCGTTTTGCCCGAGTTCGCCTTCTCATGAATAAGTTCAAAAAGTAATTCCACTGTGGACTAGATTGTTATCAATATGTACAATGTCAAATACTTTTGATTTCATTCAATATTATCACACTGTAGACTAGTCACCAAGTCACTTTAAACAACGTTTTATAATATCATAATGTATATACACAGAAAACTGATAAACTCAGAGGAACACTTTGAAATGGCAGGCTTCGAACGTTTTCATTAATGAACTGTCAGTGTTCACCCTTTACATGATAGAATACGACACAAATGAAGCGGGTGAATTTTGAAAACTTTTCTAGAAAATGGAACAATTACTCAACATGACTTATTCCTCCCTTTTACACAATGTCTCAAACCTGTAGCATGAAAATTAATTCAATATTCTAGATATCACACACTTTTCTACAGCTATTCTTATACCATGTTCCGCCACTTATCTGCGTTCATATTATTAGGCAGGGACAGTGTATAACACTGTCCCTGTATTAGGGGAAATTAAGTAGAACACTTTTGAAAATCATTGTGCCAACGCTTCCCGCTTTATTCAGTTAAACTTATTATTCCCATATTTTTGTTTGGGTATGTTCCAATTCGCCGGCCTCTAATTTCGGTTTAGAGAAAAAGGGTAAGTAAGTTGTAAAACTATCAGATATCATAAACGGTTATGAGGTCTCCTGTTACTATCTCGATTATATAACTGATTCTCGCTCAATAAGTTCAGAGAGCGGTCATACAGGGCATGAATAAATGGTCTCTACCTTTATTCCTTTCCTCTGTGTTTTGAATTAAGGTTTAATTAATGTCTTTCGGATAAACATACACAAGGATAATATAATATTTTGCATAACCTTTTTTTTGTATCAAAAGTAGCACTTTCAACAATAAGGGTAAGTCCATATATGTTGATGCAAATAAAATGTAAAATGTGTTACATTCATGTATACAGTCAAATTGTTTCAACAACAATACACTTATCCATGATAATACCAAGGTAGTGTTATTGCATTATTTACTGCGAATGGACAGATACTCAAATTATTCTTTAATGTCAATTAGCGCATCTGCGTATTCCGATCAGGATCTGCATTGCACGCACAAATTAGTCATAGAAAGTTTAACCCTGTCCCTCATATAGACGCTTTCTGACGCATCTACAGCAGACGGCTTTTTGAAAACATAGTGACAAAAGAAGATATTGCACAGCACGTGCAATGGTTTTTTTTGACACTCTGTTTTCAACTTTTAGTCTTATGTTTTCCATTCAAATATAGAGATTTTCCATTTTTTCATTGAATCAAAATGACATATGCGCTGTCCTCGCCCTCAAACAAACAACTCGCACGTGCAAAGTCGCAAAACTTGTGATGCGTGACTTTTTCAAGAGACGGAGCGTGGGAAACATATCTTTCTCACACTGTTGCCGTAATTGCTGCAAGTCAGGCTTGCCAGATATTGGGCATAGACACCAAACGTATACGGGATTCATTGGTCTGACCTGCTTTGTAACCATATGAACGTATATGTAATGGTAACCGGATATTTAGCCCCCGGACTAATCCCCCCCCCCCTACCCGACAATTACCCGGTGACAATTTACCCGGGCGCAGCGTCATTGGGAGTGTGTCCCGCCCTATTAAATCAGTATCCTACGTTGGCACAGAGGTGACATGTGTGCGATTTTATTTATCTCGTTCCCACGACTTAATTATCTTTTTCCCACGACTTATAATCTCGTTCCCACAAGATAATAAGTCGTTTCCACGAGATAATAAGTCGTGGGAACGGATAATTAAGTCCTGGGAATGAGATAATAACTCGTTCCCACGAGATATTATGTCGCGGGAACGAGATAAATAAAATCGCACACATGTCACCTCTGTGCCACGGTACGGTGGCACAGACGTGACATGTATGCAATTTTATTTATCTCGTTCCCATGAGTTATTATCTCGTTCCCACGAGTTATTATCTCGTTCCCACGACTTAATTATCTATTTCCCACGACTTATTATCTTGTTCCCACGATATAATAAGTCGTTCCCACAAGATAAATATCTCGTTCCTACGAGATATTATCTCGTTCACACGAGATAATAAGTCGTTCCCACGAGATAATAAGTCGTTGGAACGAGATAAATAAAATCGCAGGCATGTCACGTCTGTGCCACCGTAGTATCCAGACCCCCTCTGTCCCGCATCTATTTTTTTAAATTATATGGGGAGATGCACTACGTTTCGCTTCCAGGCGGTTCGTCCAATTCAACAGGGGGCTCACCGAATTCAGATGACTAATGGATTTTGACGTCTCAGTTCACCCTAATTCTGAGGCTCATTGAGATGACTACAAATTGTCCGGCCCGATTGTCACCATTGATCCCTATCCGAAATAGAAGTAGAGATGACCTACCCCTTTACGGGGGGTACTATGACCAAATTATTTTGTGCCCTTATTACTATGACTAAAATACCGTGTGCCCGTATTACTGTGACCATATTACATTGTGCCCGTATTACTGTGACCATATTATCGTGTGCCCGTATTACCGTGACCATATTACCTTGTGCCCGTATTACTGTGACCATATTACCTCGTGCCCGTATTACTGCGACCATATTACCTTGTGCCCGTTTACTGTGACCATATTACCTTTTGCCCGTATTACTGTGACCAGATTTCCGGTGACCAATTTTCCTGTGACCAAGTTACCGTGCACCGGAGGGTCAAATGAGGATTTTAGAACATGCAGAACGCCCGTTATCTAGAGCTCTTATCTATGGATGTAAACAACTTTAACTTCCATTTAATCAAACTGCATCAGAGTGCTTGAAAAACAAATCTTTGATGGAATGAACAATTGTTAATTAAATTTGAAAACATTGTGGCAAAAGAAAAAAATGCTCATCATGAGCAATTTTAACTTTTGCCACAATGTTCTCAAAAATCATCAGCTGTAGACGTATTCGGAAGCATTTGTATATGTGAACAAGCTATAAAAAACATATACCATAAGATTGAACCTGAAAATTAAATCGAATTGTCAGATTTGTTTACCTGGGCTAACGTTTCAAAACTTCTAGATTTGGCTTGCGATTACAACTACAATTAACCCTCTCCCACACACAACAAAGATGCCGCTAATGAAAAGAGTTGAAAAATATTGTAGTAAAAGGAAATAATTCTCAATATAAGCAGTTTCCTCACTTTTGCCATAATGTTCTCAAAAGTTGTCAGCTGCAGATGCACCAGAAACGTGTGGTTAGTTTGTAAAAAAAAATTAAAAAAATTGAATATTTTTAGGGAGAAGTCTGACTTGTGAATGAACTGTGCAGATAAAAGAATGAAGATTATGTATCGAATCATTCACAATATATATGCAAATTTATATAAACTAAAAAAATAAATAAATAAACATTAAGCTTATAATATTGATGAACCCTATCTAAGAAAAAAAATTATATCATATGCAATGTATGAGTTTTGAAAACAGTGATGTACGAGTTTGAAAGCATCAATGTACATGTACAGTACTACTTTGTAAACATATTGGCAAGACTATGGGAAAGCTCTAAAAATAATAATATAATTTTAGTCAAAAGTACTCAAAAGAATCATCCTATTGAGAAGGTTCTTTTGAGTACCTACAACATAGGGTTAGCGGATAAAACAAGGATTTTAGAACAAGCATAACACTCTGTATCTAGAGCTATGGTTGCAAATGCATATAAAACATCTGATTGTGGGAAATTAATCAATAGAGAAAAATAAAAGTTGAAATGGATGGTACGGTGTAAGAAGTCAAATTAATGATGAATAATAATTATTTTATCACATTTGAATAGACTAGAATAGTTATACAGCTGACATTGATGTAATACTAATAGATCCATAAATTATTAACAATCTTTACAAAATGAAAAATATTTGGTTGGTTTGTGTTTGTAGCAATCTGGAATCCTCAAAACGATAGATGATCCTCAATATTTGACCATCAAGAATGCCACTGAAAAAGATGCAGGATGGTACACATGCCTTGTGGCTAAGTCGATTGGCATGACCTACCGTAGTGCCTTGCTGACCGTACTCAATGGTATGTTATCTTCAAATGTGTAGTAGGCACTTATTTTTAAATTTTCATAGATTTATACCTTCAATATAATGTGTAAGCTTAATGCGGAAAAAATCGACATTTCATCCATAGTTTGCTTAATTTCTGTAACAGTATACCAAATGATAAAATAATTTTAGGTTCATTGCCAACATCTGAGGAAAAATGTTTCCTACATGCAACAAATCTGCAGCAGAAAATTCAAAGACAAAAATATGGAAAATATCTAAAAATTAATAGAGTTAAATACATTGTGGAATGAGGAGAAGCTGCGCATTTTGAGAAATTGCAGACGAGTCAAAATGTGTCTGTATTTCGGGAAAGGCATCATTTTGAAAGAAGAAATTGTTCCCCATGTGCAATGTCTTCCTTTCACAGTGTTTACACGCGGTCTCCTGAAACAGTTTGTGAATCATTCATACATTTATAAATTATTTTAGAATCGCAGTCCCACAATGACAGCACGACGATCAAAGACGGGGCTATATTTGAAGATCCACCATCATGGAACCATTTGCCTATGCATTATGTAATTTTAATTGGAGCCAGTTCTGCAGCAGTGTTTATAATCATCATTATTGTGATTGTCATCATTTGGAAAATGAAGAGAAAAAATATCTATAAATATACAGATGTGAAACGAGTGGTGGTAATGCAACCTATGAGTTCAGAGTCATTCTCTCTCTCTCTCTCGATCTCGAGACTTCGAAAGAAACATTGAATTGTATTGATTAACTATGAAGTACTTTTAAGCCAGACACATTTTGAAGCATCAACAGTAGACATGTTATGATTTCAAGTCAATTCAATATTCTTTAGAGGTGTTCCATCTTATTGCCAAGATATTTTCAAAGTCATCTGCTTCACTGATTTCTTGTATGTTGGAAAGGGCTAAATAATAGGCAATCTTCCTTTACATAATGATTTGTATTAATTTGATTTCGTGAGCATTATATAATTATTAATTTTGAAATCATCATTGGAAATAGAAAAAAGACAAATATTTTATTTACCAATTTACCAGTATTTATAAGAAAATCTCAGCTATGCAATGTTAGTTTTATCATATGCTTTGTACTATGAGTAGGGACTAAATACTTTCAATAAATATTTGTCATTGTCAGATTATTGTCTTTAATTTTTTTTAAAGGCAAAACACTCTTGAAATTTCACAGTTCAATTTATACGAAAGAAAACCATAGGTAACATGTGTGAGAAAAAAAAAATCCAATAACCCATGAAGCTTTCTGAAATGAAACTGGTTCATGGGGGCTGCCATTTTGGATATGTTTAAAATGCGGCCGGGTCCTGACGTGCGTATAAACACAGATTGCAAATTATTTTCGTCTAGTCTTTTTTAAATTTTTAACCCACATTGAAAGTCATAAAAGTGCTTTAATATTTACATGTACACGAAAACATGTCTGTACCATTCTTTACTGAAGTTTTAATCAAGGTTTTTTGGACGCACTTCATTTGCAGTTAAGCGCTTACACAACTGTCGTCTGCTAAAATAGACAGCCATTACAAGACTCGCCATGGTACACCAACATCGTAATCTTCTTTAGTGTTGTATTCTTTCGTTTAACAGTTCCTGTTAGATTCATTATATTTATATTTTCATTAATTTGGAGGAGAATTAATTTGATGGAAATAGGATCCCAATGACTACCTCCACTTGGAACTCTTCAATTTTAATGCTTTAGCCTATGGTGTTAAGCACAGGACTACACACCTTTTGAAGGTGTCAAGGTAGTGGTTCGAATCCACCCAAAAGCACAACTATTTTTTTATTTTTTCTTCTACTTTTTTAGATCACCTGAGCCGAAGGCTCAAGGTGAGCTATTCTGATCACTTTTTGTTCGTCGTCCGTCCGGCGTTAACTTTTAGTTTTAAAAATCATCTCCTCCCAAACTACAAGAACAATTTCCATGAAACATCACAGGAATGTTCCTCTGGTTGGCCTCTTTCAAATTTGTTCAAAGATTTTAATTCCATTGAGAACTTTGGTTGCTGCGGCATCAGAAAGGGGGCAAAATGTTCAAATTTTAAAAATCTTCTTCTCTGAATCTGATCTTAGATTCCAAAACAATTTGGTAGAAATGTTCTTTGGGTGACCCTCTACAAAAATTGTTCAAGGCATACTGATTGGTTGAAAAACATGGCATTCAGAAGGCATCAGAAAAGGGACAAAATGACAAAATTTGGAAATTACAATTTTTTGAAAATCCTTGTCTGATATTAAGAAACTTGATTAGGAATCTTACTTCAGTGATCCTTTACTTAATTAGTTCAAGCTGTTGTGATTGGTTACAAAATCATAGCAACCATGCGTCATCACAAAGGGGGTAAATTAAACCTACAAATGACAACTCTTACCTTTCCACTTTACCAATTTCAAGGTAAATTTACAGGAATGTTCCTTTGATGGTCCTCTTTCAAATGTGTTCAAAGACTTACATTCTGTGTAGAACTTTGATTGCTGCGGCATCAGAAATTTACCTTTTCCTCCATAATCTGTTTGTCAGATTCCAAGATAATTTGGCAGTAATGTTTTTTGAGTGACTCTCTTCAAAATATGTTTAAGCTTTATTGATGTTGTTGACAAACAGGGCATCAAAGTGGCATCAGGAAAGGTGCAAAATGACAAAACTTAATAATTCCATTCTTATTAAAGTTCTTGTTAGACTTCAAGATACAAATGGCTTTTACTGATAAGCTATTTCTTTAACAGTGTCTACTCCTTGCAGTTTCATATGCGCTCCTGATCAAATTTTCACAGATATTTGCAGTTAAATATTTGTTTCTAATTAACTATCATTCAGGTGATCGATTTAGGGCAATCTTGGCCCTCTTGTTTTCATTAGCTAACATTTTTTACAGAAGTAAATGTTATAGTTTTAGCTCACCTATGCACGAAGTGCAAGGTGAGCTTTTGTGATCACTAAATGTCCGGCGTCCGTCGTCGTCATCGTCGTCGTCGTCTGTCCGTCTGTTAACAATTTCCTACGAATGACTTCTTCTACTAAACCAATGGACAGATTTCAAAATAACTTCACAGGAATGGTCCTTAGGTGGTCCCCTTTCAAAGTTGTTGAAAGAATTTAATTCCAAGTAGAACTTTGGCTGCTGCGGCACCAGAAAAGGGGAAAATTGCCAAATCCTAAAAAATCTTCTCGTCCAAAAGTGCTGGCCCGATTTAAAAATTATTTTGCACAAATAATCCTTAGGGCACCCTCTACCAAGATTGTTCAATTTTTTTCTGATCCGTTGAAAAACATGGCCGCAAGGGGGAGGTTTTTTTTTTCCTTATATGTGCATTGTTAAATCTTTAAAAGTCTTCTTGTCCATAAGTGCTGGCCAGATTTCAAAATAACTTCACAGGAATGATCCTCAGGTGGTCCCCTTTCAAAGTTGTTCAAAGAATTTAATTCCGAGTAGAACTTTGGTTGCTGCGACATCAGAAAAGGGGAAAAATGCCAAATCTTAAAATATCTTCTAGTCCAAAAGTGCCGGCCCGATTTGAAAACTATATTACACAAATTGTTCCTTAGGGCACCCTCTACCAAGATTGTTCAAATATTTCGGATCCGTTGAAAAACATGGCCGCAAGGGGGCGGGGCTTGTTTTCCTTATATGTGCATTGTTAAAACTTTAAAAGTCTTCTTCTACTAAACCAATGGACAGATTCCAAAATAACTTCACATAAATGGTCCCAAGGTGGTCCCCTTTCAAAGTTGTTCAAAGAATTTAATTCAAAGTAGAACTTTGGTTGCTGCGGCATCAGAAAAGCGGAAAATTGGCAAATCTTAAAACATCTACTTGTTCAAAAGTGCTGGCCCGATTTGATTATTTTTTTGCACAAATGATCCTTAGGGCAACCTCTATCAAGATTGTTGGCGGGGCTTGTTTTCCTTATATGCGCATTGTTAAAACATTAAAAATCTTCTTGTCCAAAAGTACTGGCCGGATTTGAAAATAACTTCACAGGAATGGTCCTCAGGTGGTCCCCTTTCCAAGTTGTTCAAACAATTTAATTCCGAGTAGGAATCAGGAAAGAGGAAAATTGCCAAATCTTCTTGTCCAAAAGTGCTGGCACGATTTGAAAATTATTTTGCACAAAATTAATGTTTCTCAGGGCACCCTCTACCAAGATTGTTCAAATATTTCCAATCCGTTGAAAAACATGACCGCTAGGGGGCGGAGCTAGTTTTCTTATACATGTACTCTATGTGCATTCTTAAAACTTCTTCTTGTTCAAAAGTATTAGCCTGATTTGAAAATTATTTTGCACATATGTTCCTTGTGGAACTCTTTACCAAGATTGTTCAAATATTTCCGATCCATTGAAAAACTTTGAAACTATTGAAGTTCTATTAAATCAGGTGAGCGATATAGGGCCATCATGGCCCTCTTGTTTACAATCATCTTACTGTTTTTTTGTTAATAGGTAGCACCTATAGATATATTAGTGAATTTATAGTAAATTAAAAACATCATAAAACCTAACTGATGATCTATATATTCCACAGAATGACTTGTACCATCCATATGGTGACGATGCCGATGCCGCAACCCAACCCTTTATCATCCCAACGGTAAGAATTGAACGGACAGGACAAAGACAACAGCTTTCATCTGACTTGACCCTGGCATCAAAATATGAACTGCCTCTCGACAGTAAATGGGAGTTTCCTAGGGACAGGTTGTGTTTTGAAAAGGAGCTAGGCTCAGGAGCTTTTGGAATTGTGCACCAGGCTGAATCAACAGGCATCAATAACCGACAAGGATTGACAACAGTAGCTGTTAAAATGTTGAAAGGTTTGTATAAAGTACATTTTCTGTATTGTTATGCAGAGCTCTGGATAGGGGGTGCTTTGGATCTTCTGAAATCCTTATTTAATCCTCTATCTCAATGTTGTTGGTACTCAAAATAATCGTCTCTGTGAGATGATTCTTTTGAGAACCCACATCGTAGGGTTTGGTTGGATTATTACAAGCAATTTCTTGTTTTGTCTCAATGTTTTTTAACTTTTGTTCAGTAAACATATTTTCATTTATAGAGTCAGTATCTGTTTTGATGCTAAGATGACTACATACATGTAGTCGTCTGCTGCAGATTTAATGCATGTCGGAAAGGGTTAACACTGGAATTGTTAATGATATGTAATGAAATTAATCATCTATATCCTTTACCCTTGTTTGACCACAGGCGGGTCATACCATAGTCTTTGAACATAATAGTTTTAATACGTTATATTGTGCTACAGATATTGCGATGATGGCAAAAGAATTGATCTGATCCTCCAGTGAAAACACTCATACACTAAAATATGAAGCAGACAAATGAAAGTGAAAATGAAAGAACAATTTTTGATTTAGAGTTAAAACCATTTTTGAGAAATTGCTCAATATTTGCCACAATGTTTTTGGTCATCTTCTGCAGAGGCGTCAGAAAGTGTCTATATATGGGAAAGGGTTGAATATGGTCATGGTTTCCTAATGAATAATCAGCTGTTGCAGACATATCCAAAGTTTGATTTTGTGAATATAATATTTTTATATAAGAGTGTAAATAATTTATATTTGACATTTTATAGGGAATGGACAAATTTGCGATTCGTTCCCATTTGTAGACTGGCTGATGTGATATACATTATCAATCTATCAAACCCCTTTAACCCTTTCCCACATACAACAAATCTGCAGCAGACTACTTAGAAAACATACCCGTAAAAAGTGGAAACTGCCTTTAAAATGAAATTACAATAAATGAATAGAGTTTAAAACATGGTCACAAAAGGAGAAATTGCTTGTTTTGAGCAATTTCTTCTTTTGTCGCATTTATTTTTAAAAAGCCGTCTGTTGCAGAGGCATCAGAAAGCTTCTATATGAGGGAAAGGGTTAAAAGAAACTTTTCACCGCTTTGCAGAAAATGACATTTGAAAAAGTAGTGGGAAAAGGGGGAATTTGTTAAAAACAAGCATTTTTTCCTTTTCCTGCAATGTTTTCAAATTTTTATCAAGTTCTTTATTCCACATGAAACATGATTTTACTAGAATGTAACACAGCAGACAAAACTAAATTATCATATCGGGTAAATAAAAAGAAAACTCAATACTTGTTTCTCTTTCTAATATAACAGAAGTCGGTCTCTCTCATTTGATTGTCAGTTTCGACATGAAAATGTTATTTCAGCCCCATACTTTTAATATAATGCCAAACAGAAATGTTACCAAACCCCACTTTAGCCTAATGCAGCTGAGACCCGGTAGCCCTGAAGTCAGCGACGAGGGCTGTCAATTCAGTGGATGTGAGGTCCAACCCATGCAAGCTCGGAAAACTTGGTTTCCGATGATGGACAAAGTCATTGGAAAAAGCGTCATTCATTTTTCACAAATGATGAATGTTGTAATATAACTGAAATATTGTTAAAAATAGCGTTAAACCTCAATCAATCGGCCTAATACCATTTTGATCTATTTGCTAGGACAGTGAATGTAGCTATTACAAGAATGCACCGACAGCAAGGCTATTTTATCTTTATTATACCCCCCCCCCCCCCCCCGTAAATGAAGTTTTTTGGGGGTATATAGGAATCACCTTGTCTGTTCGTCCGTTAGTCTGTCCATACTTGTGGCGTGCGTGTTTCTCCTAAAGACCTAGCGTCGGGGATTTCCGAGTGACAGTGACCTTGAGCTGAAAGGTCACAGTAACAATGAGCTGAAAGTTGTTGTTGCTTAATAACCGTAGAATGCTTTGGCAATGGAAGTTAATACTTGGTGTGCAGGTTGGTCACAACCAGCATATGACCCCTATTGATTTTGAGGTCACTAGGTCAAAGGTCAAGGTCATGGTAACCTTCAGCTGAAAAATGGTTTCCTCTTGTTTCTGCTCAATAACCGAAGAATGCTTTGGTGTAGGAACTTTATACTTGGTATGCAGGTTGGTCATGACAAGTAGATGACCCCTTTTGATTTTGATGTCAGTAGGTCAATGTCATGGTGATCTTGTGAGGTAAAAAACGTTTTCCGCTCAATAACTGAAAAACGCTTGGGCCGAGGAACTCCATACTTTGTATGCATGTTTGCTATGCCCAGTAGAAGACACCGATAGATTTTGAGGTCAGTATGTCTATAGAGTCAAGGTCACAGTGACCTTGGGCTGAAAGATCACAGTGACAATGAGCTGAAAAAAATGTTTGTGCTAAATAACTTAATAATGCTTTGACCATGGAAGTTAAAACTTGGTGTGAAGGTTACCACCAACAGATCATCCCTTTTTTGAGGTCACTAGGTTAAAGGTCTAGGTCATGGTAACCTTAACCTGAAAAATGGTTTCCGCTCAATAACTGAATGCTTGGGCCCAGGAACTTCAAACTTGCTGTGCAGGTTGGTCACCAACAACAAATGACCCCTATTGATTTTGAGGTCACTACTAGGTCAAAGGTCAAGGTTACGTCCAAAACTCAAAAAGTTCATCTCCATCATTTCTTTTTCTCCCATACGACCACACACATGGGGAGACAAGCGCTTTTTCAAAGCAATCTCTAGTTCAATTTAAATGCGCCATAAAACAGTATACATTCATTCATTCACTCCTAAAGACCACCCTTATAAAGAGACTTAGATAAATAGGTTTTTTGTTTCTTTTATAATGGGTATCTTATTTGCATATTAATGTTATTCATTACGTAAAAGGGAGATTATTACGGAATGAATATATCAAAGGAAATAACCCCACAAATACACTTCATGAGTATGTCCGTCCATGTCCGTCCGTCTGTCCATATGTCTTGATATAATCTTCTTGTGTGAAACTTGGAGTAAACTCTCCAAAGAATTTGATAATTTTTTAGATGGTTTTACTCATTTTGATAAGGTCAGAGTTAAAAATCCACAAGCTATTCGCAATAGTGGTGGTGTAAATGTATTTATATCTAATAGATTAGTTGATCTCAATTTAATTACTCGAATATGTGCTGATTGGGAGAATAGTATTGTATTACACTGTAATTTTTATTCTCTGTATGATGTTATTGATGAATTTTTTTATTTCTTATATGTCTCACCGGAGAGGTCGACTATTTATGATAATGTATCAGAACCAAATGGAATACTTCAGATGCAAGACAAATTTCATGATTTAAAGTACATGTATCCATCAGCGCATGTAGTCATTGCTGGTGATTTCAATGCTAGAACGAAAGATCTGATTGATTATATACGAAATGACAACATTTTTTATGTGTTTGGTGGCGACGTGGATTATACTGCAGATTCTTTTTCTGACGAAAAAGATGACAGTAGACAAAGCATGCCATTTATTTTCTACAGCCTTCCTAATTCAATTCTAAATATTAATGACATGAACGACGACATCTGGCAAATTATTAAACAAAACAATATAAAGTGAAATGGTAAATTACAAGATAATCAAAAACAGTTTCAACACTGGAGGCTTGAGAAATTAATGTCTGGCCATGGGACATAATTATGAAAGGACCCGTCAGAATGGAGCAAATGTTCGGCCTGCAACCGTTGATGGTTCTCGAGCTGGTAGTACAACAGTGCACATTTTCAGGCATTTGCAAAACTAAACGGGTGCACAAATGAAGAAAAGTGTTTATAACAAAGTTATACTTTCATTTAATGAGACTAACCACCGAAAATCATGTTTTTTACCCCAAAAAGAAGGTCACACTCAGTACCTTTAACATTCAATGTGAAGAAAGGTATAATATGTAACTATATTCTAAATATTAAAGCCCTAGCACAAATACTTATATAGTCGAGCTAAAAATGAATGTAACCAAAAATAATGAATTTATCTCAAATTCTCAAAAACAAAAAAATCATGTTTTTTACCCCAAAAAGATGGTCACACTCCATATCTTCAAGAAAATAATAATAATAATAATAATAAACAAGAGGGCCATGATGGCCCTGGAATCGCTCACCTGATTTTTTTTTTCACTTTAGCTATATAAGCCCCGCCATCTGGCGGGCATAGTTTCCAACCAATCAACTTGGCTTTAAGGAATCTTATAGAGGGTCACCCTAGGAACATTTCTACAAAATTATTTGAAAATCGGCCTGACACTTTTGAAGGAGAAGATTTTTTAATTTTCACTATAGCAATAAAAGGCAAAATAGCCCCGCCCCCTGGCGGCCATGTTTTTTGACCAATCAACATGGCTTGAAGGAATCTGATAGAGGGTCATCCAAGGAACATTTCTACAAAATTATTTGAAACTCGGCCCGACACTTTTGGAGGAGAAGATTTTTTAAGTTTGCACTATAGCTATATAAGGCAAAAAAGCCCCGCCCCCCTGGCGGCCATGTTTTTCGACCAATCAACATGGCTTCAAGGAAACTGATAGAGAGTCACCCAAGGAACATTTCTACAAAATAAGTTCAAAATCTGCCAACCAGTTAGGGAGAAGTAGAATTTTGAAGTTTCTTTCGTTTCGTTGCCATGGGAACCAGAATTCTGCATGGATCCCAAAACTTTGAAAGAATTCTGGTGAGGTCATTGAGAGGATGCTTTCTGTGAAGTTTCATCCCAATTGACCCACCGGTTACTGAGGAGAAGATGTTGAAGATTTTTTAAGTTTGCACTATAACCATAAAAGGCAAAATAGCCCCGCCCCCTGGCGGCCATGTTTTTGACCAATCAACATGGCTTGAAGGAATCTGATAGAGGGTCACCCAAGGAACATTTCTACAAATTTATTTGAAAATCGGCCTGACACTTTTGGAGAAGAAGATTTTTTAAGTTTACACTATAGCCATATAAGGAAAAATAGCCCCGCCCCCCCCTGGCGGCCATGTTTTTCGACCAATCAACATGGCTTGAAGGAATCTGATAGAGGGTCACCCGAGGAACATTTCTACAAAATTATTTGAAAATCGGAGGAGATTTTTTAAGAATTTTGAAGTTTTTTCATTTCGTTGCCATGGAAACCAGAATTCTGCATGGATCCCGAAAATTTTAAGGAATTCTGGTGAGGACATTGAGAGGATGCTTTCTGTGAAGTTTCATCCCAGTTGACCAACCGGTTACAGAAGAGAAAATGTTGACGGACGACGGACGACGGACGACGGACAACGGACGACGGACAACGGACGCCGGACATAGGTCGATCACAATAACTCACCTTGAGCACTTCGTGCACAGGTGAGCTAAAAACAAAAGAAAAACAATACGATTCCCAACTCTGTTGGGGAATCGTAATAACTACAAATACAGCATGTCCCCCCTTTCGGAGAAGGGGAGACATAATTATCATAAACAAGAGGGCCATGATGGCCCTGGATCGCTCACCTTAATTATACAATGTACTGCAATGCAAAACACATCAAGACAATTATTCTGAATGCAACCTCTACAGTGTTAACAATCTTTTCCTTCATTTGGTCTAGTGATCTATATTTTTTTACCTGATATGACCCATATTCCAACATGGACTAGATATCATCAAGACAACATTCTGACAAAGTTTCAACTTGCTCAAAACATTCTGACCAAATTCCAAGCTGCTGAAGCAAAAAATATGGCATCCAAAGTGTTCACAAGATTGTCTTTCAATTTGGTCTAGTGACCTAGTTTTTGACCCAGCATGACCCATATTCAAACTTGGCCTACATATTATCAAGAAAAACATTCTAATTAAGTTTCATCATGCTGAAATTAAAAATGCAGTATCCAGAGTGTTAACAAGATTACCTTTCAATTTGGCTTAGTGACCTAGTTTTTAACTCGGCATGACCCATATCCGAGCTTGGCCTAGATATCATTTAGACAAACATTCTGACCAAATTTCAAGCTGCTGAAGCAAAGAATGCGGCATCCAAAGTGTTCACAAGATTTTCCTTCAATTTGACCTAGTCACCTAGTTTTTGACCCGGCATGACCCATATTCGAACTTGGCCTAGATATCATTCAGCTCAACATTCTGAACAAATTTCAAGGCGCTGAAGCAAAACATGTTGCTTCTACAGAGTTAACAAGATTTTCCCTCAATTTGGCCTAATGACCTAGTTTCTGATCCAATATGACCCATATTTGAACTTGACCTAGATATCTTTAAAACAAACATTCTGACAAAATTTCAAGCTGCTAAAGCAAAACATGCGTCATCCAAAGTGATAACTAAATTTTCCTTCAATTTGGCCTAGTGACCTAGTTTTTAACCCGGCATAACCCATATTCGACCGTGATCTAGATATTTTTAAGACAAACATTCTGACAAAATTTCAAACTGCTGAAGCAAAAATTGCGGCCTCTGGAGTGTTAACAAGATTTTCCTTCAATTTGACCTAGTGACCTTCTTTTTGACCTGACGTGACCCATGTTCGAACTTGACCTACATATCATCAAGACAAACATTCTGATAAAGTTTCAACATGCTCAAGTTGAAAATGTGGCCTCAAGAGTGTTAACAAGATTTCCCTTCAATTCGACCTAGTGACCTAGTTTTTGACCTTATATGGCCCAGTTTCGAACATGTCTAAGATTTTATGGAGATGAACGTTCTGATAAACTTTCATGAAGATTGGATGCAAAATGTAGCCCGTAGAGTGTTAACAAGCTCAAATGTTGATGACGCACGACGGACGACTGACGACTGCCCCCTAGCGGCCATGTTTTTCGACCAATCAACATGGCTTGAAGGAATCGGATAGAGGGTCATCCAAGGAACATTTCTACAAAATTATTTGAAAATCCGCCAACCAGTTTGGGAGAAGAAGTATTCTAAAGTTTTTTTGGAAACCAGAATTCTGCATGGATCCCAACATTTTTTAGGAAATCTGGTGAGGACATAGAGAGGATGCTTTCTGTGAAGTTTCATCCCAGTTGACCCACCGGTTACAGAGGAGAAAATATTAACGGACGACGCACGACGGACATGGCGATCACAATAACTCACCTTGAGCACTTCATGCACAGGTGAGCTAAAAAGGCCGACACCTCAGGGCTTATTTTGTGTACAAGTCAATGGTATATTAAACAGATGTTAGCGATCTTATGCATTTTATTTAATCTCAATTCAGTATTACTAGACAGTATTATAAAAACATGGTTTTACATATGAAAAAATAATGATCTGAATTTGAAAATCCATGAATTTACGTACCAAGGAAATTGCCAATTTTATTAAAACCACGAAATTTCATGCCCACGAATTTACACGAATCCACAGTAACTCCTGACCAAAGGATCCGATTCTTCCCATTTTCGAAAGTAATTAAGCTCTCATAGATGTCAATACACTGTACGAGTTTGGTAAAGCTGGAATAATAAATAAAGGTTCCAGGCTCTAAACAAGGCCAAATATGCAATATTTTGCAAATCAAGGGCAGATTACTCAAGACCCAACAGTGGGTTCTTCCCATTTTCAAAAGGAACTGAGGTCTCATGAATGTCGATACACTGTGTAAGTTTGGTAAAGATCCGATTAAAGATAAAAGCTCCAAGCTCTTAAAGTCAAATACGCATTTTTTTCAAGGGCAGATAACTCAGATAACTCAAGACCAAATTGTCCTATTTTTCTCATTTACAAAAGGAATCAAGGTCTCATAGATGTCAATACACTGTACAAGTTTGGTAAAGATGGAATAAAAAATAAAGGCTCTAAGCTCTTAACAAGGCCAAATATGCAATATTTTGCAATTTAAGGGCAGATAACTCCTGACCCAATGATCCGATTCTTCTCATTTTCGCAAGGAACCAAGCTCTCATGGATATTAATAGACTTTAAGTTTGGTAAAGATCGGATTAAAAGGGAAGGCTCTATGCTCTTAACAAGACAAAAAGTTAACGATGGACAACAGACAACTCGTCATCACATTTATTAGCTCTTCTAGCTGATGGCCAGTAGAGCTAAAATGGTTGTACATGCAAAATTCATGAGAAATGGGCTGAGAATGTGGTCTCCAGAGCGCACACAACATTTTCCTAAGTATTTTCTAACATTTAACCTAGTGACCTACTCTTTGACCCATTTTCGGACTCGTCCAAGATATCAAGAAAACATTCTGATAAATTTTCATGAAAATTGGTCTGAAAATGTGGCCTCTAGAACGCAAACAAGCTTTTCCTAAGTATTTTCTAAGATTTGTTTGTTTTTGTTTTTTGTTTGTTTGGAGTTTAACGCCGCTTTCAACAGCTTTGGTCATATCACAGCGGTCAGTGCACGTACCCATGCTTTCCTGGCTTTCCTACACCAGTACTTACACAACATTCTTTCGAAGCCACTGTCTACTTTCTCATATAAATCAGAGGTGAGAGGCAATGGGAAAATTCGCCCGAAAGATATCGCCTCAACCGGGTATCGAACCCGTGACCTCAAGATCACGAATCAGATACGCTGGAAAGTTGTCCGAATACTCCGGGGATTTTCCATGGAATTTTGTAAGTCTCCCCGGAAAACCTACAGCCGGGCTACACTGCTCTTTACACAGTGTATTATACACTTATACATACATATGGGTTGTCATGATTCATAACCATAACATTTTACAGATCAAAGTGACAAGGTGAACAATTGTGATCAGTCATCGTCTGCCGTCTGTCTGGAAAAGCTTGTGTGCGCTCTAGAGGCCACATTCTAGTAAATCAGAATTTTTGTCTTGATAATATCTCGGATAAGTCCAAAAATGGGTCATGTCAGGTCAAAAACTAGGTCACTGGGTCAAATCTTAAAAACCCCGACCGGGAAGCTCACTTGGTAGGGATAATCTGACACTTTCCATGGAAATTCCAGGACATTTATGTGGAAAACCCGGAAATTCCATGGACAACCCGGAAAAGTTTAATGGAAACCCCGGAAAAGTTCCATGGACATCCCGGAACGGTTCCATGGACATGCTGGAATGGTTTTTCCATGGTTTTTCCATGGTTTCCGTGTATTTTTGTATTTTCTGTTATGAGTCCCCGCTACAGCCGGGAGCCATTTCATTTTCTAACAAACATTTTGATTTGAGACTCCACTTTAAAGCAGAATAAATGAATGCTAGAAGAATATTTAATTTGCCCATGTCAAGAATGCCTACAAGATCTTGATAGGTTGTCAGTTTCTTTGTTCTGAAAAGGTGTAAAATTGAATTTTTTTTCAAAAGTACAGACAGGTGAAATGAAATAGGTGTAATTACTATCCCAAATATAACATCCTGAAAGAACATTTTTGATAACATCTGCTTATAGTTCTGGGTAAGAGCAGGCCGATCTTTATATGCTGGTTTTATTTCAAAAACTATTGGAAACATACCAGGAAAATCTGGAAGATAACAGGTGACATCTGGTACAACTTTATGTCTCCTACGAAACACTTGTCCAAAAGGATCCTCTTTAAAAGAAATTGACAGTGAGTTAGATGGTGGTGGACTTGCTAAAGCGATTTCAGTTATTGGGGAACTGAATACATCATCAGCATCAATATTTTCGTCAGCAAAATATATCATCTCTAATGTAGTATTACTTCTACTGTGGATTGATGGCGCCACAGTATTAAACACATATGATGGTAAGTCTCCACAGTATGTCATAAAGTTAACTAAATAAACCAGCCAGTCCTTGCCTTCCCCATTACTCATATTGCACAACATTGCACCTTCAAAGTAGGTCACATAATTCTGTTGTTCTGAAAAATAGACATGAGGGTATTATTGGTCCTATATCACTATCTGTTTGCTACATGCTAATTATGTAAGGTTTATAAATGATGCCCATAAGTGACATTACATTATTTCATACATACAACAAGAGGCCCATGAGGGCCTATGCTCTACTGGGATGGTTCTTTGGTCATTTTCAATCCAAAGCATGTATGTATGGTGAAGATCGGAGGCTCTATTGTGTTCACAAGCTGTTTTATAGCACTTTTAACAATTTCAAGGACCATAATCCAGTATTGCATAGGCGGATCTGGCTGGTTTGCGAAAGGAACTGAGCTCTCATCAATATTTAACTACTATCAAAGTTTGGTGAAGATCGGATAGTAAATGGAGGCTCTATTGTGTTCACAAGCTGTATTATAGCAATTTTGACAATTTCAAGGGCCATAATCTAGTCATGCAAGGGCACATCTGGCTGGTTTTCGAAAGGAACCGAGCTCTCGTCAATATTTTTAAAACTACTACCTAAGTTTGGTGAAGATTGAATAGTAAATGGAGGCTCTATTGTGTTCACAAGATGTATTAAAGTAATTTTGACAATTTCAAGGGCCATAATCCAGTCATGCAAGGGCACATCTGGCTGGTTTGCGAAAGGAACCAAGCTCTCATGGATATCTTACTACTGTATAAGTTTGATTGAGATACAATCATAACTGAAGACTTTATCGCGTTCACAAGCTCTATTATAGCAATTCTGACAATATCAAGGGCCATAATCCAGTCTTGCGTGGGCGGATCTGGCTGGTTTGCGAAAGGAACCGAGCTCTCATGGATATCTAACTACTGTGTAAGTATGGTGAAGATCAGATAGTAAATGGAGGCTCTATTGTGTTCACAAGCTCTATTATAGCAATTTTGAAAATTTCAAGGGCCATAATCCAGTTTTGCATGAGCGGATCTGGCTGGTTTGCGAAAGGAACCGAGCTCTCATGGATATCTAACTACTGTATAAGTTTGATTGAGATACAATCAAAACTAAAGACTTTATTGCGTTCACAAGCTCTATTATAGCAATTCTGACATTTTCAAAAGGAACCCAGCTCTCATGGATATCTAACTACTGTGTAAGTTTGGTGAAGATCAGATAGTAAATGGAGCCTCTATTGTGTTCACAAGCTCTATTATAGCAATTTTTTGACAATTCAAGGGCCATAATCCAGTCTTGCATGGGCGGATCTGGCTGGTTTGCGAAAGGAACCAAGCTCTCATGGATACGGACGGACGCACGTACGACGGACACCACGCCACGGCATAAGCTCTTCTGGCCTTTGGCCAGTAGAGCTAAAAATTTAAAGGCAAAATATACTACATTGTCACATGTGTCATATGTATGATATGATTTTAAGAAAACATGTTTCATTTATACACAAGTATACCTCATGATGTTGTCATATCAAGAAAATGAAAAGAGCACCACAAGGTGGAGTATATACGCCTGAAGTAGTGGCCCATAAAAATGATGATCAGATGGATAATTAGATTAATAGGATACAAATGATAGTCTCAAAACCAAATATTTTAAGTCTGTGAGTGTTATATACTCCCACCAGAGTTTTCAAGGGATTTCAATAAATCTACAACTGTGTATTATATTTTGTATTTTTGCATGATCTACCTTTCAAAGGTCCAAAAGAACACTTACACTAGGAAAAACAAGAGGGCCATTATGGCCCTGAATCGCTCACCTGAGAATGATTGTACTGTTGGTAATTTTTGCATGTATTCCAACAAACCATTAGAAAACCAGTATGTGCTTTGTCTTGCTATGCACAAGACATGTGCTATGTTTCATTAAAGAATTATTGCTGCATAATGAATGTATACACACAGCCAATTTGGTAAAAAGCATCTATCAAGGCAAATTTTTGAAGAGGACACTTATAATGATGAAATAATTTTGATTTTGAATCACTGGCTTAGGAGAAGATGTTATTTAAATATGTTTCTAGTTTCAGCTCTGGCAGCCATCTTGTTTGATGGACCGGAACGAAAATAGTGAAAACTAGCCCCGCCCGAGCGGCCATGTTTTTTGTCGGATCAAAAAAATGGAAGACATTCATGCCAAGTTACAATGAATTCCAATGAGCGGTTTGGGAGAAGATTTTTTAAGTTTTTCAAAAAAAAAAGAAAGGAACATTCCTGTGAAGTTTGGTTGGAATTGGCTCGGTAGTTTTGGAGAAGAAGATGTTTTAAGAAAAAGTTTACGCCCGCACAACGGATACATCGCCATGACATAAGCCCCGCTGGCCTTCTGCCAGTGGAGCTAAAAAACCTTAGGGCCAAGTGTTTTCTAACAAGAACATTTAAGATTTGCTAAATATGAGTCTTTGTTAAACTTCCAACCCCTAGGGTGGGGCCGTTTTTGAAACAAACTATTTTTTTAACAAAATTAATGTTGGTAGAACTCCACCAGATAATGCTTCATACCAAATTTGGAAGATCTGGACAACGTGGATTCCAGCAAGAAGATTTTTTAACGTTACATTATCCCTATAATGAGCTAATGTTAAATGTCTGACCCCCAGGGCGGGGCCAATTTTGACCCCTGGGCTGTAATTTGAACAATCTTGCTAGAGGTACACTAGATAAAGCTAGACCAAATTTGAAAGACCTGGGTCAAGCGGTTCCAGCAAGAAGATTTTTCCTATAAAGAGCCTATGTCGAACCTCTGACCCCAGAGCGGGGCAAATTATGACCCCAGGGCTATAATTCGAACAATTGCGAAAAAGGTCCACTACATAAAGCTACAAAAACAAGAGGGCCATCATGGCCCTTAATTCGCTCACCTGACTACATAGCAAAATGTAGGTTATATTTCTATTTTTCGCTCTGGTGGCAATTATGTTTAGTTGAGCAGAACCATCACAACTAAAGGCCAATTCTGTCCAATTATTTGAATTTGAACCATTGGCTTACTAGGATATGTTGTCTAAAGATTTTTCTATTTTTAGCTCTGGTGGAGATCTTGTTTAAAGATTTTTCTATTTTAGCTCTGGCGGCCATCTTGTTCAGTGGAGCGGAAAATGAATACTAACTTTTGAAGAGGGCGATAGGATGAACATTTCTGTAAAATTATTTTGAAATCTGGCCAGCAGTTTAGGAGGAGATGCCGTTTAATTTTTTTTTTTCTATTTTTAGCTCTGGCGGCCATCTTGTTCAGTGGAGCAGAAAATGAATACTAACTTTTGAAATCTGGCCAGTGGTTTAGGAGGAGATGTCGTTTAAAGATTTTTCTATTTTTGCTCTTGTGGCCATCTTGTTCAGTGGAGTGGAAAATGAATACTAATTTTTGAAGAGGGCAATAAGATTAACATTTCTGTGAAATTATTTTGAATTCTGGCTAGCGGTTTAGGAGGAGTTGTCATTTAAAGCAATTGTTGACAGACGACGACGACCGTGGACGGACCACGGACGGACCACGGACGGTCATCGACCCTAATAGCTCCCCATGAGCACTTAGTGCTTAGGTGATCTAAACATTTGGAAGACCTGGGCCAAGCGGCGTCCGGCAAGAATTTTTTTAAAGATTTTCCATAGATATATGAGCCCATGTTAAACTTCTGACCCCCGGGGCAGGGCCAATTTTAACCCCAGTGCTATAATTTAAAAATCTTGGTAGAGATCTACTAGATAAAGCTACACATCAAATTTGGAAGACCTGGGCCAAGTAGTTTCTAGCAAGCAGATTTTTTAAGATCTCTATATGAGCCAAAGTTCCAGGGCAGGGTCAATTTTGACAATATTGGTAGAGGTCCACTAGTTGAAGCTACAATACAAATTTGAAAGACCTGGGCTAAGCGGTTTCCAGTGAGAAGATTTTTTAAGATTGTCCCTATATGAGCCTATGTAAAACTTATGACCCCAGGGCGGGGCCAATTTTGACCCGAGGGCTATAATTTGAACAATCTTGGTAGACGTCAACTAGATGAAGTTTCACACCAAATTTGGAAGACCTGGGCTAAGCGGTTTCCAGTGAGAAGATTTTAAGATTTTCCGTATATGCGCCTATGTAAAACTTCTGACCCCCGGGGCGGGGCAAATTTTGACCCCAGGGCTATAATTTGAACAATCTTGGTAGAGGTCCACTAGATGAAGCTTCACGACTAATTTGGTAGCTCTAGGCCATATGGTTTGGGACAAGAAGATTTTTAAAGATTTTCAAAAATTCCCCATTTTTGTTGCCATGGCAACCAGAGTTCTGCATGGAACGGAATTCTTTGAACAGCTTTGCGAGACCATCACCCAAGGAGTATTCCTACCAAGTTTGGTTAGATTCCATCCAGTAGTTAAGGAGGAGATGTCGTTTAAAGAAAATGTTAACAGACAGCGTTCACAATAGTTCACCGTGGGCACATTGTGCTCAGGTGAACTAACAAGAGGGCCAAAGTGGCCCTGGATCGCTCACCTGAGACTGTGCTATACAGCAATATATTGATATTTCAAGTTTATGTAAACCAAATAACTCTATGGTTTTGGATGAAAGAATACCATTTTGGTTACCCTTTGAAGGTTTGATTGAATTGGGTTTAAAGTCGTTTTTAACAATTTCTCAGTCATATCACAGCGGCCAGTTCACCTACTCATGCGTTTCCTTGTTTTCTCATACCATTACAACACTCAACATTCTTTCCAAGCAACTGGCTGCTTTTCCACATAGACTAAGCCCATTGGTGAAAGACAAAAGATGCATGTCGCATGGACTTTTGTCAAATATCAGAAAGAATGTTGGCCGAGCCGGGATTCGAACTCACTACCCCTGGATTGACAGAACTCGTCGATAAGGACTGCGCTATTGAGGCTCGACTCCCTTTGAAGGGATATGCAGTAATAAAGGAGAAAATTACTTTTAAAGCTCTATGTTACTTTGGCACCCTTTGACCTGGAAACCAAACTTTTCATTTGATTTTAATTCTTTTAGCTATTATGGTAGTAGGTCAGCTTGAAAAAAAGTTAATGAAATAGGAACATTTTTGTGAAAAATATTGAAATTGGGTCACTGGCTGAGGAGGATTTGTTTGTTTGTTTGGAGTTTAACACCGCTTTCAACAGCTTTGGTCATAACACGGCTGTCAGTGCACCTACCCATGTTTTCCTGCTTTTCCCACACCAGTATTTACACAACATTCTTTCGAAGCCACTGATTACTTTCTCACATAGATCAGAGGTGAGAGGCAATGGAAATAATCGCCCTAAAGAATGTCGCCGCAACCGGGTATCGAACCCGTGACCTCCAGATCACGAGTCAGATACGCAATCAATTGAGCTACCCGGCCGGGTTAGGTCACTTACATGGAAAATATCAAATCTAATATTTTGAAACTTGGAAAAACTTGTTCATCTACTACCCTTCTTCTCATTGTATGCTAATATGCTAAAGATGCTGAGTGTAGCCTGTTTTTTTGGGTAAAAAACATACATTTTCATATATTTTGGTTTGTTTTGAGAATTGGACACAGTTGGTTAAGTTTTGCGTTCAGGTAACTAACAGGTAACTGACATGAAAACTATCAAACTAATATTTTGGTTGATTTTGAGAATTGGACATTGTTGGTTAAGTTTTATGTTTAGGTCACTTACATGGAAAATATCAAATCTAATATTTTGAAACTTGGAAAAACTTGTTCATCTACTACCCTTCTTCTCATTGTATGCTAAAGATGCTGAGTGTAGCCTGTTTTTTTTGGTAAAAAACATACATTTTCATGTATTTTGGTTGGTTTTGAGAATTGGACACAGTTGGTTAAGTTTTGCGTTCAGGTAACTAACAGGTAACTGACATGAAAACTATCAAACTAATATTTTGATTGATTTTGAGAATTGGACATTGTTGGTTAAGTTTTATGTTTAGGTCACTTACATGGAAAATATCAAATCTAATATTTTGAAACTTGGAAAACTTGTTCATCTACTAACCTTCTTCTCATTGTATGCTAAAGATGCTGAGTGTAGCCTGTTTTTTTTGGTAAAAAACATACATTTTCATGTATTTTGGTTGGTTTTGAGAATTGGACACAGTTGGTTAAGTTTTGCGTTCAGGTAACTAACAGGTAACTGACATGAAAACTATCAAACTAATCTTGTTTCAATACTTAAAAAATAGCAGTTGTGTGCGGTCATTGTGAATATTTTTTATATTCAACCCTTTACGGCAATTCTGCAGCAGACGACTTTGAACATTTGTTGTCAACTAATAGAAAATCTCTATAATTGAATGGATAACCTATGACTAAAAGTGGAAAACATTGTGGCAAATGGAGAAATTGCTCGTTTTGAGCAATTTCTTCTTTTGTCACTACGTTTTCAAAAAGCCGTCTGCTGCAGAAGCGTCAGAAAGCGTCTATATGCGGTAAAGGGTTAAAACAAATAAACCGTAAAAAGATAATATCAGACGAGCGTCAGGCACCCGCAGGCGGTGCTCTTGTTTGACTATTTGGAGGTCAATATGTGCACTAATCTCATTATGTACAGACTGAGAGCTGTATGCATGCCTTATTAGTTAAGAATTGTACTGACATAATCACTTAATGTTCACCTATTTCAGATCTTCTAAATTTCATAAAGTTGTCTTTTAGCTGAGGAAACAACTTTTGAAAATTCTTTTCTTTTTTAAGCAACTGTCAGAATTTAAATTCAAGTGGTACTAAGGCTCATCTGATGGGCACTTCATCAATGTATCTGAATTAAAGTGGATTAACTTTCCTGATGTTTACTCATGTGAGGGATAAAGGGCCATCATATTTGTTGGGGGAAAAAACTGGTTTATTAGATTTGGGTTTTTCTGCAGGCTGGCCTCAAATATGTTTCTGCTCATGATTACTGTTCAGTTTGACACATTTTATTCACATTTCACAGATAGGAAACATATGTATACAAGGGCCAAGGTTATTTTAACTTAAAATGGCACTGTTTAATCCACAATTTTCACCAGAACATTCCTTTTCATTAGACCTTAATCAAATGTTAAAAAAGAGTTTTGTGGGGTCATAGAAAGCATAGATTAAACCCTTTCTTATACGCTCATTTATGATATACTGTTTATATGTATATAAATATTTATAAATATTTGTTATTTATGTCTAAATCTAATAATTTTTTATCAAGTTTTATGCTTTTTTTCCGTGACTGTTTCAGTGTATCCGTTTTCTTGCAATTGAAATATTTATATAACATATGTATACAAGAGTTTTGTTTCTTTGGCACAGTTGAACTTCTGGTCCAGCTGTGATTGAAAACAGAATAAATGTAACTATTTTATTTAATTAACATAAATGCAGATTATTGATTATGATAGTTCCTTTTCGAAAAACAAATTCCATGAATTACTTCTTTGATATGATTGAACAAGGGCTTATTTCTAATTAGTAACAGGCTTATATTGCAACAAATTAGCCACATCATAAGATAAAAAATCTAGACTATGGATGTTTCACTCACTGCAATGTGCATGACTCTTAAGCTGGATTTCAACTTAAAAAGGACATTGTTAAAGGAGTAATTCCTCATGATAAGCAAATTCTCCTTTTGTCACGATGTTTTCAAATGTTCTCTGCTGAACAGGCATCAAATTGCAGGTGGGATAAGGTTAACTACTGTATAGGTAATGCCTCTGAACCCCTTTTCCACATACAACAATTCTAAAACAGACACTTAAATATTATTATAGATAGATAAAACTATGGAAATCTTGATCATTTTTTTTTAAAAAGAGTTGAAACCATTATGACAAAAAGAGCATTTCAGAGCAATATTAACCGTCCTGCAAGAAAACCAACATTAATGTATTGACACAGATCAGCCTGCGCAGTTTGTACAGACTAATCCATGTAGACAATTTCTGTCTCAAGGTTATAGAGTAATGATTCCTGAAACAGAAAATCCACAGGAGGTGAAATGTGTCCATCCTGGCAAGCCTGTGTGGCATGCGTAAGCTGATCCGGGTCGATACTTTACGCAGAGTCCACAATGCTGGTTTGCTCAAAAGACAGCTCAAATTAAAGGAAAATCTAGTTAACACACTGGAAGCCACATGTTTTACTTGAGCATGTTGAAACCTCGTCAGAATATTTGCTTGTATGATATCTAGGCTATGTTCGAATATGTGTCGGGTCCGGTAAAGAACTATGTCACTTAGCCAAACTGTAGAAAAATCTTGAAGTTGTTAACACTATAGACACCGCATTTTTGTCTTGAGCAGTTTGAAACTTTGTCAGAAACTTTGTCTTAATGATAGGCTAATTTCAAATATTGGTTATTTTGGGTAAAACAATAGGGCACTCAAAAGCCAAGTTAAAGGAAAATCTTGTTAAGACTCTAGAAGCTGCACTTTTAACTTGAGCATGCTAAATCTTTGTCAGAATGATTTTTAGCTCGCCTATTCGAAGAAATAGGGGAGCTTATGTAATCACGTTGGCGTACGCGTTGCCTGCTTGGTCAAACCTTTGCGTGCAATGCATTTTCTCAGACACTGTGTATGCTGTTGCTTTGAAACTTCACACACTTATTCAGGGTCATTAGATGACCTTGTATGTCAAGTCCCATAACTTTGGAATGGATTTTGACTGAATTGTGCCCCTTTTTGGACTTAGAATTTTGGTCAAACCTATGCGCGCAAGGCCTTTTCTCAGACACTGTGTAAGCTGTTGCTTTGAAACTTCAAACACTTATTCAGGGTCATTATATGACCCTGTATGTCAAGTCCCATAATTCTGGAATGGATTTTGACTAAATTGTGCCTCTTTTTGGACTTAGAATTTTGGTCAAACCTTTGCGAGCAAGGCCTTTTCTCAGGCACTGTGTATGCTGTTGCTTTGAAACTTCACACACTTATTTAGGGTCATTAGATGACCTTGTATGTCAAGTCCCATAACTTTGGAATGGATTTTGACTGAATTGTGCCCCTTTTTGGACTTAGAATTTCTGTCAAACCTTTGCGTGCAAGGCCTTTTCTCAGACACTGTGTAAGCTGTTGCTTTGAAACTTTACACACTTATTCAGGGTTAGTATATGACCCTGTATGTCAAGTCCCATAACTCTGGAATGGATTTTGACTGAATTGTGCCTCTTTTTGGACTTAGAATGTTGGTCAAACCTGTGCATGCAAGGCCTTTTCACAGACACTGTGTATGCTGTTGCTTTGAAACTTCACACACTTATTTAGGGTCATTAGATGACCCTGAATGTCAAGTCCCATAACTGAATTGTGCCCCTTTTTGGTCAAACCTTTGTGTGCAAGACTGGGAATGATGGGTTATAGTTATAGACTTTTACCAATGCTATAACTGTTCTGAAGTAGGCCCTGATAGACGAGGGCCCTGATAGGCGAGCTATATTGTCCTCCGACAACTCTTGTTGTTATTATATTTAGTTTGAATATGGGTCGCCGAGCCCTGGTAGCTCAGTCGGTAGTGACACAGGCTGTCAATCCAGGGGTTGTGAGTTTGAATCCCGGCTCGGCCAACTTTCTTTCCGACGATTGACAAAAGTCATGCGTCATTCGTCTTCTGCCAATGGGCTAAGTCTATGTGGAAAAGCAGCCACTTGCTTTGGAAGATTGTTGTGTGGTGTACTGGTGTGAGAAGAATAGGTGAACTGGCCGCCATGATATAACTGAGAAATTGTTAAAAACGGCGTTAAACCCCAACCAATCAATCAATCATTGAATATGGGTCATGTTTGTTCAACAATTAGGCCATGTTGATTGGTTGAAAAACATGGCCGCCAGAGGGCGGGGCTATTTTGCCTTATATGACCATAGTGAAAACTTTCAAAATCTTCTTCTCCTAAAGCGTTCAGCCTATTTTCAAATAATTTTGTAGAGATGTTCCTTGGGTGAACCTCTATCAGATTCCTTCAAGCCATGTTGATTGGTAAAAAAAACATGACCACCAGAGGGCGGCGCTATTTTGCCTTATATGGCTTAAGAGAAAACTTAAAAAATCTTCTCCTCCGAAAGTGTCTGGCTGATATTCAAATAACTTTGTAGAAATGTTCCTAGGCTGACCCCTCTATCAGATTCCTTCAAGCCATGTTGATTGGTTGAAAAATATGGCCACCAGGGGGTGGGACTATTTTGCCTTATATGGCTATAGTGAAAACTTAAAATATCCTCTCCTCCTAAAGTGTCCGGCCGATTTTCAAATAATTTTGCAGAAACATTCCTTGGGTGACACTCTACAAGATTTCTTTTAGCCATGGTGGTTGGTAAAAAACATGGCCACCAGGAGGCAGGGCTGTTTGGAGATTTGATTTTTGCCTTATGGCCGTGGAGCGATACTGGCCCTCTTGGGCCTCTTGTTAGCTCACCTAAGCTAAGGTGAGCTTTTGTGATCATTCACCGTCCGGCACCCGTCGTTGTCGTCTGTAAACAATTTCCTACAAATGACTTCTTCTACTAAACCAATGGACAGATTTCAAAAAAACTTCACAGGAATGGTCCGTAGGTGGTCTTCTATCAAAGTTGTTCAAAGAATTTTATTCCAAGTAGAACTTTGGTTGTTGCGGCATCAGAAAAGGGGAAAATTGCCAAATCTTAAAAAATCTTCTTGTCCAAAAGTACCGTACTCGCCCGATTATTTTGCCCTAATGTTCCTTGGGGAACCCTCTACCAAGATTGTTCAAATATTTCCGATCCGTTGAAAACATGGCAGCCAGGGGGCGGAGCTTATTTTCCTTATTTTGTGCATTGTTAAAACTTTAAAAATATTTTTGTCCAAAAGTACTGGCCCGATTTCAAAATTATTTTGCACAAATGTTCCTTGGGGCACCCTTTACCAAGATTGTTAAAATATTTCCGATCCGTTGAAAAACATGGCCACCAGGGGGCGGAGCTTGTTTTCCATATATGTGCATTGTTAAAACTTTAAAAATCTTCTTGTCCAAAATTACTGGCCCAATTTGAAAATTATTTTGCATAAATGTTCCTTGGGGCACCCTTTACCAAGATTGTTCAAATATTTCCGATTCGTTGAAAAACATGGCCGCCAGGGGGCTAAGCTTTTTTTCCTTATATGTGCATTGTTAAAACTTTAAAAATCTTCTTGTCCAAAAGTATTAGCCCGATTTGAAAATGATTTTGCACAAAGTTCCTTGGGGCACTCTTTACCAAGATTGTTCAAATATTTCCGATCCGTTGAAAAACATGGCCAAGGGGGCGGAGCTTGTCCTTATAAAAAAATCTTCTTGTCCAAAATTACTGGCCCTATTTAAAGATAGTTTGACACAAATGTTCTTTGGATGACCTTCTACCAAGATTGTTCAAATTAATCTGATCCATTGAATCAGGTGAGCGATATAAGGCCATCATGGCCCTCTTCTTTTATAAACCAATTATTTGATAAACGATTTTCCCTAATTTTGCCCATATGTTTTCAATCTCATCCACTTCAGACTTGTTGTATTTGGGGGAAAGGGTTAATTTAAGTTGCGGTTATTGCCAGTAATATTTCAGTGGGGACAAATCGAAGGGTAATTTTCAAGTTATGTTTTAACTTTATAAAATGATTCGGTATAAAGTAACGAAATCAACGGTAATTAACACCAACACACCATTGAATGATGAGTTATCTTTTCCTTCAAATCAATAGCTACTTTCAGTAATGGATGCGAAATGTTTTCAAAGCTGCTGCAAATTTCATAAAACATTGTTGGATAAAGAGAAATTAGGTACAATGAGTAGTTTCCCAAAAAATGTGCTAATCTATCCTTAATTACGACTTTCAGTTATATTCCTTAAATTTCCTCTTGTATATTCATTTATAGATATTTACATAATTTATATATATTATATAATTATGTATATATATATTTACTAATTGAAACGTTGTAGGAAAAGGAAAAATTCCCTCTCAGATATTTATAAAATCGTCTGCTGCAGGTTTCTAATATTTACCTCATAATTTGTTAAATACATATTTTCCTTGAAAGTAGTTTAATGCATTTACTACTTGCAGATGCAACATTTGGAGACCTGGGATAAATTGTGACAAAACATGAACAATGTTGTCAATAGTTGTGTGCTAGGGAGAAGTGTTAGTTATCTGGTAATGCACGAATGGTGTGTTCCTCAAACGCCGCCTACTCGACTTAATATGTATTAGGGGTAATATTAGGGGGCATTGTAAAGGGTAAATTACAGAATGATTAATTAAAAAGGATTGATTGATTGGGCTTTAACGACGTGTTCAACAATTGTTCAGTCATATCCGGCGGCCAATTCACATATTCATGTGTTTCCTCGCTTTCTCACACAAAGAATCCTCACAACATTCTTTCCAAGCAACTGGCTGCTTTTTACATATACTGTTAGCCCATTGGTGAAAGATGATTGACGCTTGTCACATTGACTTTTGTTAAACGACGGAAAAAAGGTTGGCCGAGCTTGGATTCGAACCCGCAACCACTGTGGATTAACAGCCCGCGTCGCTACCGACTGATCTACCGGGAGAAAGGTGTGGAAATGACTTTTCCTGAATTGGTATGGTGAAATCGAACTCATGCATACTGGATAAACACCCTAACACATTGCCTATTTAGATATTGTAACTCTTGAAAGAAAAATGTTGTGGGAAAAGAAGCCTTTGGTTTTAATATGCATTTGCTCTTATTTAACATAACGTTTCAATCAGATTTTATCCGAATATCTAATTGTTTTAAACTGTCTAATATTTGGACGTGTTTGAATCCACACTTAACGCATAATACACATCAAAATCAAATTATATCTATAAAGATCTGATCATCATTATATGTCATGATGTTATTTAAATTTTATAACACTTTCTTATTGTGCTTGTAATGTGAGAATTAATTTGAATTGAGGGCACACTTATACTTAATTATGCTTTTATGCAAAGTGATTTGTTCATACCTTGCATACAATTCATTATCCTATCTGCACCGGGCTGACATCACTCTAAAATCCACTTCCAGCAGTACAAGTTGATTATGTTGCTGTGTTTGAATATGGTCAGTCAATGCCTCCGCACAGTATCTTGTGCTGGCTTCCTTGTTAAATGTTTTAGTTTTGTTCTGGAAATTGAAACAGTCATGTTAACTACATAACAAGCAGTATATCCCCTTCTCCTTCAGCATAAACAGTCCACCAAACACCTGTTTTATCACAGTGACATATTTCTGTCCAACCAACAATCCTGAAATTTAAACTTCAAAGAACTCATACGACTCCCTTCTTTCTTAGAAAAATTATAACAACCAGAAGCCAAACATTTGTCATGATGGTGAGTAACTTTCTCTGCAAATCAACCATTAACCAAAGATACAACTTCAGCTGGGCAAGGGGCATCTGGACTATCCTGTAACTTTTCTGCTTAAGATGATAAATCTCCATCCACAGTGTGACTGTGAGTTGAGTGTAACTCGTTTTGCCCGGGTTTATCAGAACCTAAAATGTACAAAATTATTAACATACTGAAAAAAATGTTGTAGGAAGAAACAATTTCGACTAGTTCTAACGTAGACATCCTCATACATCGGTTGTTTGTCAAGTTCCTACAAAAATAAGATTGAGAGTCTGATGAATAATCTAGACTATTTTGTAAGATATCAAAGTAGACTTATAATTTACTAGAACACTTGCCAGTACACTTTGACATCTTACTTCTTTCTGGTACCTTCAGACCAGATAGATCATCAGTAGAAGTAAACTGACTTGGTTGATCACAACCTGAAATAATTTACTTTCTATTAAACAACAAATATTTGATCACTAACACTAACATTTTAGTTTCATTTTATTAGCTCACCTATGCACAAAGTGCAAGGTGAGCTTTTGTGATCGCTCACCGTCCGTCGTCGTCCGTCCGTTCACATTTTCCTACATACGACTTCTCCTCCTACACCAATTTTCAAAATAATTTTACAGGAATGTTCCTAGGGTGGATCTCTTGCAAACTTGTTCAAAGAATTCTATTCCATTCAGAACTTTGGCTGCCACGGCAACAAAAAAGGGGAAATTAACCAAAACTTAAATCTTCTTGTCTGAAAGTAGAAGGCCCATGCCTTTGATATTTGGTATGTAGCATCATCTAGCGAACCTCTACCAAGATTGTTCAAATTATAGCCTGGGGTCAAAAATGACCCCTCCCCAGGGGTCACTTGTTTTTCATAGACTCATATAGGGGAAAACACTTTAAAAATCTTCTTGTCTAAGAGTATAGGGCCCTGGCCTTTGATATTTGGTATGTAGCATCATCTATTGGACCACTACCAAGTTTGTTCAATTTATAGCCCTGGGGTAAAAAATGATCCCATCCCGGGGGTCACTTGTTTTACATAGACTCACCCCATGCCTTTGATATTGGGTATGTAGCATCATCTAGTGGACCTCTACCAAGATTGTTCAAATTATAGCCCTGGGGTCAAAATGACCCATCCCCTGGGTTCTATTGTTTTACATAGACTCATATAGAGAGAAAACTTAAAAAATCTTCTTGTCTAAAAGTAGAGGCCCCAGGCCTTTGATATTTGGTATGTGGCATCATCTAGTAGACCTCTACCAAGATTGTTCAAATTATAGCCCTGGGGTCAAAAATAACCCCTCCCCGGGGGTCACTTATTTAACATAGATAGGGGAAAAACTTTAAAAATCTTCTTGTCTCAAAGTAGAAGGTCCAGGCCTCTGACATTTGGTATGTAGCATCATATAGTGGACCTCTACCTAGATTGTTCAAATTTTAGCTCTGGGGTCAAAATTGATCCCTCCCAAGGGGTCACTTGTTTTACATAGACTCATATAGGGAAAAAACTTAAAACATGTTCTAAAATTCGTATTGGACCCTCTAACCCTATGTTGTTGGTTACTCACTGAGACGATTCTTTTGAGTACCCACATCATAGGGTTTGGTTGGATATTATGAGTAAAAGATATGTATACTGCTCCTTATCTGTAGCTTTGTTTTATCATTTAATTTCAGCCTTGGGGACAATTCGGCACAGATCACATCTGTGTCGATGTTTTTGGAACCCACAAACAAAGGGGAGCGAATTTTATCTTCGAAAAGATCTCGTATCTTAAAGAGAAAATCCACTTCGAACACATGGTCAGTGTGTATGGTGGGGTTGTCATCCCTGAATTGGATAAACCTTTATCCCAAAAGGTAACCAAACTGTTGGACAGCCTCAGACCGTTGAGGGAGATGAGGCGAAGTGGAGGTGGAGGAGTAAAAGATCCCAAGGCATGGACACTTCCCAGACAAGGTAGGACTCGGGCCTTTTTCCATAGATCCCACAAGTCCAATTATCGGACCCATTCCCAATGCCAAATATACATCTTTTTTCCAATTTTAATAAAATGATTCCCAATCAAAAGTACCTACTAAAAATCTTCAACTTAATTTGACTGCATTTCTATCACAGAAAGGGATCGACAGCTGAACCCTGTTACATTATTCAGCTTGTAACAATTTGTTCAGTGACCATAAGCAATTGAATGATTCTTGACATCAATCCTTCATGTCGCTTACAACTAAAAAGTAGTTGTAAACCAGGGCCGTATTCACAAAGCTCCTAAAGAAATTCACAAGACTCCTTAGGTAAAAATATTCCTTAAATCGGTCCATTTTCCCTTAAAAGTTAAGGAGCACTGTACCATGCTATAACTTTTCCCTTGAAGTTGAGGAAAATCTTAAATGGCATATTCTCAAAATCAAATGACAGCCTTCTTGTCTCTGAAAATAATCAAAACGTTTTTACAGACTTTTATATGGATAACTTATGAATTGAATAAGGGTGAAATGAAATGGCCTCTTTCTATAACCAACATTTCTGTCAATGGTATTGATTAATCCTAGGTTTTGACTTACCAATATACATACATGTACATTACATTGGTATCTTGATTGAATTTATTCGTTAATTTTGAATATTCGAGCATTCTATCTGACAACAGATGTTGTTTGTCAAAGCCATACTTTAACAACTTCCAGGATGCTCCCATGACTATGGAAGATCCAGATCAGACTCTAAGTAGGTGCAGGCTGATCTGGATCTTCACTTGTGGCAAGTTTCAAAGGTTGATGTTCATGTGACATGGCCTTTCGCAAGCCGATAGTCTAGATAAGGAGCAAAACGGTCTTTAGCGAAAATATCTTTCTTACTACCAAACCAAATCTACTGTCAATGAGGTTGTTCTTTTGAGTACCTGTAATATTCCTTTTCATAGTACAAGAAATCCTGGTTAAAATGTGGAAACCTTTTATGAATAAAAGTATAATTATTGAAAAGAGTTGAAAATATGATGAGTAATTTTTGTCTCGCTGTGACAAAGTTGCGAAAGCGAGACTAAGGTGTTGCTTTTCTGGCGACGGCGTCAAATATTTGCGTTTAGCTCAACGTTTAAATTACGGTTTTTTTTCTGAATAAGTACAAGTACTGGTACTAGGGCTTTCATATTTGGAATTTGGTTTTTGGTTGACTTTGAGATTTGGTCATAGCTTTCTCATTTTTAGCTCACCTATGCACGAAGTGCAAGGTGAGCTATTGTGAACACATTTTGTCCGTCGTGCGTCGTCAACATTTGGGCTTGTTAACACTCTACAGGCTACATTTTGTATCCAATCTTTATGAAAGTTTATCAGAACATTTATCTCTATCAAACCTTTGACAAGTTCGAAATTGGGCCATATGAGGTCAAAAACTAGGTCACTAGGTCAAATTGAAGGGAAATCTTGTTAACACTCTGGAGGCCACATTTTCAACTTGAGCATGTTGAAACTTTATCAGAATGTTTGTCTTGATGATATGTAAGTCAAGTTCGAACATGGGTCATGTTGGGTCAAAATGTAGGTCACTAGGTCAAATTGAAGGAAAATCTTGTTAACACTCCAGAGGCCGCAATTTTTGCTTCAGCAGTTCGAAATTTTGTCAGAATGCTTGTCTTAAAAATATCTAGATCACGGTCGAATATGGGTCATGTTGGGTCAGAAACTAGGTCACTAGGCCAACTTGAAGGGAAATCTTGTTAACACTGTAGAAGTCAAATATTATGCTTCAGCAGCTTGAAAGTTAGAAATTTTGTCAGAATGTTTATCTAAATGATATCTAAGCCAAGTTCGAATATGGGTCATGTAGGGTCAAATTGAAGGAAAATCTTGTTAACACTTTGGATGCCGCATTTTTTGCTTCAGCAGCTTGAAATTTGGTCAGAATGTTTGTCTGAATTATATCTTGGTCAAGTTCGAATATGGGTCATATTGGGTCAGAAACAAGGTCAATAAAGGAAAATATTGTTCAAACTCCGGAGGTCAAAAACTAGGTCACTAGGCCAAATTGAAGGAAAATCTTGTTAACACTTTGGATGCCGCAATTTTTGCTTCAGCAGCTTGAAACTTTGTCAGAATGTTGTCTTGATGATATCTAGTCCATGTTGGAATATGGGTCATATCAGGTACAAAAATATAGATCACTAGGCCAAAGGAAGGAAAATCTTGTTAACACTGTGGAGGTTGCATACAGAATAATTGTCTTGATGTGTTTTACATTGCAGTACATTGTATAATTAAGGTGAGCGAACTAGGGCCACCATGGCCCTCTTGTTTTTTAGATTGATTTCTTAATTGTGCACACATATTTCATAAATGAAGTACTTCAACATATCAAACGGGTTTTTGGGTTAAACATTTGGATTTTTTTCTTTTTCATTTCTTGTAATTTCTTAATTTTGCGTTTAGCAGTACTGGTACTAGGGCTTTCATATTTGGAATATAGTTGCATTGATAGTCAACGAAGGGGACAGTGAGACATTTAATTAGGCTTAATTCTTGTTCCTTAAACCAAAAGTCATCTGCTGCAGAGGCACCAAGAGCATCTGTAAAAGGGAAAGGGATATGTGGTTAGATAATTAAATAAAGATTTTTCCAAATAAAAAACACAGCTCCTTATCTAGATTTCTTTCATAGTCTGGTGACTAGTAGTCACATACTTTCACATTCTTAGAAAAATGCTTTTTACATTGGAATTTGAAATGTAAATTCATTTGTATCCCAACAATAGCAGTCATATATGAAAATGTATTATTTATATTTATATGTTATACAACAAGCAAACATGCATTTTTAGATCACCTGAGCACAAAGTGCTCAAGGTGAGTTATTGTGATCGCCTTTTGTCAATCGTGCGTCGTCCGTCAACATCTTCTCCTCTGTACCCAGTGGGTCAATTGTGATGAAACTTCACAGAAAGCATCCTCTCAATGTCCTCACCAGAATTCCTTCACCACAATTTTTTGGGATCCATTCAGATTTCTGGTTTCCATGGCAACCAAACGAAAACAACTTCTCCAAAACCGGTTAGCCGATTTTCAAATAATTTTGTAGAAATGTTCCTTGGGTGACCTTCTATCAGATTCCTTTAAGTCATGTTGACGCGTCAAAAAAACATTGCCACCAGGGCACGGAGTCTGGAGTAGCGATAATGCATTTATATTTACAGGCCTATTACAAAATCGTACGTGGTCCAGCACAAAGTTTGTGACTGCTCATTTTACTCTTGGCTTTATTATACCCCCAGATACGTAGTATATGGGGGCTATATAGGAGTCACGCTTGTCTTCTTGTGAACACTATTTCTCAGCAACCCTTGGTCAGAATTCAATATAACTTCACAATAATGATTGATACCAAGCCTAGTTGTGCATATTGTCGGCGTGTTGCACTGGAATTATTTTTTAAATGAGTTATGGCCCCTTGAGATTTTCATACATAGTTGGTCTGTAGAAATTTCTTGTGAACACTATTTTTCAGCAACCCTTGGTCAGAATTCAATATAACTTCACAAGAATGATTGATACCAAGCCTAGTTGTGCATATTGTCGGCGTGTTGCGCTCGAATTGTTTTTAAATGAGTTATGGCCCCTTGAGTTTCTCATACATATGTATATTGTCAGGCACCAGCTGGGGGTATTCATCACCTTCAGTGATATTTCTAGTTTCCTTGTATTAATATATAGTGAAAACTTTAAAAAACTTCTTTTCAAAAGTATGGGACTGATTTTGAAATAAATTTGAGTGACTATTTACTGAGTTATATTAAATCAGGTGATTGATTCAGGGCCATTATGGCCCTCTTGTTATGTTATGATGCCATATAAACATCAGAATTCAATTGTGATGTTTAAAATGGTGTTATCAAATAAATTCCAGTATACTGGTGTTTATTAAACATCAAAATTGTGATGTATACATGTATTACATAAATTTCCAAAAAGCCTAGTTTTGCTGACTGTAACATGAAATGTTATAGTTTATGATTGTCATAAACTCTGAACGTTCTAGTTTAATGCATTCTACTTTTCTTTGTACTTCCAGAATTATCAGGAAAAAGACTGTGCAGAAACTTGGCGACTGCCTTTCTCTTTGACATGGTGGACACAGAAGGTAAATCTGCCATGTCAGAAGTTTTGAAACGCCTGGTTAAGGCCAGTCAACTTCACTTCGATGTGGTATCCACTGGAAATGCGGGTACCACTCGATTTGCAAGTCTAGTCCGAATGATGACGGAAGATGAAACATCTACACCAGCTGAAACAAGCACAAGCTCAGAAGGCTCAAGCCCAATTTATGGCCAAGAAGAAGCAGATTATATCCCCATTGAGAGCAGCAAAGCATCTCCTAGAAAGATGCTGAAAAGGCGTGCTAAATCTCCAGAAAATACGTCTAGTTTAACCCCTGACTGCCCCGTAAATGCAACTTTACAAACGCCAGACATCCTCATTTTTGAACAACCACAATTAGAAAAACCTCCAACCATAAAACTTCTGATTTCTATTAAATCTGGCACAAATTATATGGAAAAACAACTTATAATGGAAATGCTTTCTAGGGTTCCATATCAAAGCATTATTTGGGCCCTAGAAATTAATTCTGTTACAGGCAATATTTTCCAAGTATTTGAAAACCCTTTGGATAAAGCCAGGAAAATTTTCATTAGGCACAAAACGTACCATTTTTGTACCAGTCAAGTTCCAGCACAATTTAATGCTGATTTATTTCTAGAAATGCTTGTGGACATTACAAAAATACTGGAAAGCCAGAACCAATAGTCAGGGGTTGACACTAACCTTTTTTTCTGGGATTGACACTAACCTTTTTTTTCTGGGATATGGGGATATAGTCACTGCATTTTAAGGTTTTTTTCAGCATTTTCATTTAGATACTATATTTCGGTTTATTTTTTAATTACCATTTCCAAATTATAGACGCCTTTTGAAGACATTGTTCCGAAAGGAGAAAGTGATCAAAACAAGCAATTTCGCCATTTGCCACAATGTTTTCAACTCTATTTACGAATTTAACCCTTTCCCATCTGCAGACGATGCAAATAGCAGCAGACGACTTTTGAAAACTTTGTGGCCAAAGGTGAAATTGCTCATGATGATGGTGCCATTAAATATCTAACAACCATGCCAGTAAAGGCTGCCAAGTATTTGATTAGTTGGACAAATATATGTCAACAGTGTAGACTGAGATCAGCCTGCGCATTCGCATAGTTTGATCAGGGTCTACAGTGTTTGCTGAGCCAGAGTTCACATAGCATTCCTGCTTTTGGTAAAGGTGTGTTGACCTTGATCAAACACGGTACCGTAGCTGATCTACAGTACCTGGCCAAAAGTAATGTCGCACCTGACATTTTGCCATAAAATTTAGTGTATTTCCACCAATTTTGAAAATGTCATTATACAATAACAGAGGGTAGAACTGGAATTAGTCACCAATCATCGTTTAATGACATTTTCAAAATTGGTGGAAATACACTAAATTTTATGGCACCCACATACAATAAATCTGCAGCAGACACATTTGAAAACATTATGACAAAAACATGAAAATGTCCATAAAAGATAGCTTAATTGTTAAATAAAGTAGAAAACATTGTGGCCAAAGGTGAAATTGCTCATGATGAAGGCCACAATGTTTTCAAAAGTCGTCTGCTGCTATTGCATCAAAATGCGTCTGCAGGTGGGAAAGGGTTAAATTAGTAAATATAGTTGAAAAAGTGTGGCAATTGGCGAAATTGCTTGTTTTGATCACTTTCTCCTTTTGGAACAATGTCTTCAAAAGGCGTCTATAATTTGGAAATGGTAATTAATAAATAAACTGAAACATATTATCTAAAAGAAAATGCTGATAGACCCAAATATGAGACCCTTAGCACATTTGATACGCCTATATTATGTTAAACATGTCTTTTACCTCAATGAATACATTTTGCATAATCTTAACATATAATTAATTGCCTCTAATACCTAACTTTGCAATTTTGTACCATAAACATGATCGATCGATTGAGTCAAAAGCTTTCAATTAGTCTACAAAGCAACAGTATAATTTTTTCTTCTATTTTTACAGAGTGTATTTTGAATAACAGAGTATAAACAAAAAATAGCATAACTAAATACATGCTAATGAGCAAAATGTAAAATTTAACGAATACAATTTATCCTAAATATACACGTCATAATATTGAAATACAAATAATTTTCTCCTAGCAATTAGTCTTTGACGGAGTATTTTAACATTAAAATCTTCAGCAAATTTTCTACCTCTGCCTAGATATATTATGGTTATATAGCTGCTTTGTAAGTTCAGTAAGGATCAAATGAAAAAATGCAGGTGTTAGATTGCACAATGTCGCACCTGACATTTTCCAATAGAATTAAGTGTAAATGTATCTCCGTTATTCAAAATACACTCTGTAAAAATAGAATACAGTACCTGGCCAAAAGTAATGTCGCACCTGACATTTTCGGATTCCCATAGAATTTAGTGTATTTCCACCAATTCTGAAAATGTCATTAAACAATGATTGGTGACTGATTCCAGTTCTACCCTCTGTTATTGTATAATGACATTTTTTAAAATTGGTGGAAATACACTAAATTCTATTGGAAAATGTCAGGTGCGACATTACTTTTGGCCAGGTATTGTATTCTATTTTTACAGAGTGTATTTTGAATAACAGAGTATAAACAAAAAATAGCATCACTAAATACATGCTAATGAGCAAAACGTAAAATTTAACGAATACAATTTATCCTAAATATATATGTCATAATATTGAAATACAAATAATGTTCTCTTAGCAATTAGTCTTTGACGGAGTATTTTAACATCAAAATCTTCAGCAAATGTTCTACCTCTGCCTAGTTCAGAATGATCAGTTCCACAATTCTTACAGAGTTTATCCCGTCCTCTTGATCTTGTGAACTGATTCACACAGAGTTTATGTACAGGATGAAAACAACAAGGTGCCATTACAAATATTGAATCAAATTCGTTCTTAAAAATCTTTTCTTCTCTAAACATGCTATACATTTTTCGAAGACAAACCTTTGATTGAATTTTCTGGATCGGATGGAATTGTGAATTATTCTGGCAATTAATTGTTCTTTTTCCAGTTTGAATCCAGTTTTCTAAAGATAGGGATTCAAGTTTTCTGGGAGCCAGCATGAAGTTTTTAATTTATAAAACAATTTATGTGTGAAGACATGTTCTGACCCGAAATAATCAATATACATATTCAAGAAAATATGACTAATTTTTTATCTTGGGCACAGTGAACATATATTTCTTCTAAAACTGATTATACCCAAAAATATGTAGTGAGCAAAAATATTTCTCTTATATGGAGTTTATTCAGAAGCGTAAAAATAAATGGTTTCCTCCCGCTAGCTACAGTAGTTAAATAAAACTGACATGACTTATCACAACACTCGGGATATGGCAATTCAATAATTGTTGGAAGTTTACTTACAGCTAAATACACACCTTTCGGTCGAAAATAATGAAGAAGATATGGGGACACACCTCCGCCAAAGCTACAAGATCTACCTCAAACTCCAGAACTATTATGAGGTTATTTAGTTTTTGACTACTTTATTAATATGAGGTAACTATTTTTTCAGGAAAATGGACATAAGATTAACTATAACAAACCTCATCAAACTGACTAGTACTAATGAAGCTTGGTAACCTTGGTAAATGACAAAAAAATATTTTCAAATAAAAATAATAGCCTCTTTAAATGAACATATTAATATGATGAAAAAAAAAATGTTTATGAATATAATGAAAATAACAAAACTTTCAATACTAATACAATTACTACACAATTATTTATAATATATACAATTATACCCTTGCTGGGGACGGGTAGGGTAGTTAACTTCCGAAGCTGAGTCTCTATATCTTATTTATTGTAATAATTTAACTGTATTATGTTGTAAATATACTATTAAAGCATTTTTAATCTAAACAACAATATTTAAATGACTCAACTGCATGCCCCATGATGCCAAATAAAAAAGATGTTGTGTTTCCTGTAACATGGTAAAAAAATCAGGGTCGGTAGGTAGGCCTTTTTTTTTAAATAGGGATATAGGTCGAAGTGTAACTGGAGGTGATAATAATAATTATGAACTATATATAAACACGAGTAATTGTGCTGGGACTCCCTGTGTGTGCATTTTCTATGTTACATGGATAGTAATAGAAGTAATTAGATAAGTGAGCATTAAGACCTATGTTCTGCAAACAGAATGACAAGATCAGTTTAGACTAGAAGCGAATCATCGCCGTTTTGGCGCAATGCGGACGTTTTTGGGTGGCACTTTTGATTTTGGTTCAAAACAAATTTTGGGTCGGGGGGGGGGGGGGGGGGGGGATTTGATATCGTGTTAGCTGATCATGACTGGGAAGAATCTATGAAAATGTCATTAATCATTGATAGGTGACTGATACCAGTTCTACCCTCTGTTATTGTATAATGACATTTTCAAAATTGGTGGAAATACACTAAATTTTATGGCAAAATGTCAGGTGCGACATTACTTTTGGCCAGGTACTGTATATCAGCTACGGTACCGTGTTTGATCAAGGTCAACACACCTTTACCAAAAGCAGGAATGCTATGTGAACTCTGGCTCAGCAAACACTGTAGACCCTGATCAAAGTATGCGAATGCACAGGCTGATCTCAGTATACACTGTTGACATACATGTATATTTGTCCAACTAATCAAATACTTGGCAGCCTTACTCAACGCTTTAGCAGATGACATGGTATTCACCTCAACATAAATAGGGAACATTTTATAACTACTAGTTAACCTTTACCCACAATTGTTAAATAAAGTTAAAAACATTGTGGCCAAAAGTGAAATTGCTCATCATAAAAGGACCCTTATCCAGTTCAAGTGGCTATAGTATTAGGGTGTACTTGTATTTTCATTTCTCACGAATTCAAGAACTTATCAGAGATATTATGGTTATATAACTGCTTTGTAAGTTCAGTAAGGATCAAAGGGAAAATGCAGGTGTTAGAGTGCACAATGTCGCACCTGACATTTTCCAATAGAATTTAGTGTAGTTATAAAATGTTCCCTATTTCTGTTGAGGTGATTACCAAGTCATCTGCTGAAGATTTGTTGTATGTGGGAAAGCGTTGAGTAAGGCTGCCAAGTATTTGATTAGTTGGACAAATATATGTCAACAGTGTAGACTGAGATCATCCTGCGCATTCGCATACTTTGATCAGGGTCTACAGTGTTTGCTGAGCCAGAGTTCACATAGCATTTTAACAATTAAGCTATCTTTTATGGACATTTTTCAGGTTTTTGTCATCATGTTTTTAAAGGTGTCTGCTGCAGATTTATTGTATGTGGGTAAGGGTTAACTGTTCCCTATTTCTGTTGAGGTGATTACCAAGTCGTCTGCTTCAGATTTGTTGTATGTGGGAAAGCGTTGATTAAACCAGGTTTATTCGAATTAACATAACATAAATAGGTTGAAACTTGATTTTTCAAACATTTCCAATCTATTTTTGGTGGTAATTACCATCTACGAATTTGAACCCACAACCTTTAGGATAAAAGGCCAACGCATTCCCCGTCATCACAGTAATCTTAAATAGTATTCATGTTTAAAAAATGTTGTTAAAGTGCATGAATTTATTGAAATATTTTGTTTGTTTTTTTCTTTCTGTTTTTTTCCAAAATATTTATCTTGATTAAAATGTCTAAAAACAATATGTTGTATGTCTGTAATATGTTAAATCCACAGTATCGCTCTCTTTCTCCCCCTCAAATATTTTACTAAGAATCTCTCTACATCTTTTGTCTAGCCCATGAATGTGTAATGAGACAAAGCAGTGACTTTAATGGTGACGGCAGTGACCACTTTTTCAATTCTATATTACTCAGCAAGCCATGGGACATCATATAAAAACATATTTGCTCAATTTTTGAAATAAACATATCTAAATAAAGTTATCTAAACTCTGTATTTTGTTTGTAAAGATATTTTTCATCGAATCAGAACATTTGTCTTCATCAAATCTCGTTCAAACTCTCTCTACACACCGATATGCTATGTATTCTAGCCTTTTTACAATCGAACTCCCCACAACAGTTTTCTATTTGTCTTGCCGCATAGGTTTAAACCTATTGGTGAAAGATGATCGAAGCTTATGTGCAAGCGGTGCTGTAGAAACACCACGTGTAGAGAAAGATACCAATGCATGCGCGCTCATGCTCTAAACTATGAAAGTTTAATCTGTGCTCAGAATTTGTGTTCAAACATATGATTAGTCGATTTACACACATTTGTAGCGAAGTAAATAGTGCTCTCTAACTTAGCAGTCACGTGACAGTGACAGTTCAACGTGCAGGAGGAATATTGATTTATTGATTATTTCGGTTTGACGCTTTTTTCAATAATATTTCAGTTGTATGAGAAACGCTAAAAGTTGGCTTTTGTGAACAGTATATCGATCAGATCAAGATCAGTTAGTGCATCTGCACAGTCTGATCAAGATATACTGTTGATACATAGTGCTCTCTAACTTAGCAGTCACGTGACAGTGACAGTTCAACGTGCAGGAGGAATATTGATTTATTGATTATTTCGGTTTGACGCTTTTTTCAATAATATTTCAGTTCTATGAGAAACGCTAAAAGTTGCCTTTTGTGAACAGTATATCAGATCAAGATCAGTTAGTGCATCTGCACAGTCTGATCAAGATATACTGTTGATACATAGTGCTCTCTAACTTAGCAATCACGTGACAGTGACAGTTCAACGTGCAGGAGGAATATTGATTTATTGATTATTTCGGTTTGACGCTTTTTTTAATAATATTTCAGTTGTATGAGAAACGCTAAAAGTTGGCTTTTGTGAACAGTATATCAGATCAAGATCAGTTAGTGCATCTGCACAGTCTGATCAAGATATACTGTTGATACATGTTGGCTCGAACCCATAGCAAGTGAACTTTGATTTACCTCTAGACTTTTATGCACATGTTACTAGTATTTTCTCGCGGTGCGAAGTAAAGAGAGAAAATGTTGTCTTAGCGACATGTGATTTGAATTGTGGGTATGCGTGTTATGCAGTTTGTGTAAGCAATCATTCTACCAGTCAGTCACGTACAGGCAAGACGTGTTTAATTTCGTAGAAGAGAGGACCACGTGTTATCATGGATGAGCAGAACAATTTACTTTCGCAGATGGAAACTCGAAGGCTGTCAACTTTAATTACCAGCCGTCTTAGAGGGTTTGAGACGCGCGTGGTTGAAGCAGTTACACGCTCACCGGAAGATGAAGCAAAGCTAACCAAAACACGCCGACATGTCACGTATGGTGCAGCACACAGACTACTATCACATCAACAAACCCGCAGCCACAGGGGCATAACCAACATAGTAGTCGAAAGCCGGGGGTTTGTTTCACGTGTGGAAAGTTCGGACATCGGACTGTAGAGTAAGAGGCAAAGATTTTCAGCCTCACGAGAGATACATTTGTCAGATAAGTACAATTTTTAGATTGTTCCTTCTGTAGGCCCAATAGTAAAGCTACTTTGTCTTCAGAAAGTATCATAAAAATAGACGGTATATTATTTCATCAGTGGGATGTTTAAAACGTCATATTGAGTATTGGGAAAATAAAAGTAACTTTGTACTAGAGGGTATAAGCTTCAATTGTCAGTTCTTCTTCCGTTCGGGATCTCAGTAGCAGGGGCGATATTTACCAAAGTACTTCGTTTTGTGGTAAACCGATGGAGGTCGCTAGGTCATGAGAAAGTCATGCTTTTTAGATGACGGTTTAGGCTGTAGCAGTACATATTTGCAATCATATAAATAAATAATTGTATGGTTAGGATACTTATGGAATACGAGTAACGTTTACTTTATCAGTCACAGAAGAAAGGATATCTAGTTCTTAAATCAGCAATGGGTCTATTGTCGTATTAGATGACGGTTTAGACGGTAGCAGTACATATTTGCAATCATATGAACTGAGAATCTGTTAAAAAAAAAAAGGATCTTGAAAAGTTCGACGAATTCCTTTTAGCAGACGACAAATGTATTTAGTTAAATTAATATTTGTATGGTTAGGTTACTTATGAAATACGAGTAACGTTTACTTTATCAGTCACAGAAGAAAGGATATCTGGTTCTTAAACCAGCAATGAGTCTATTATCAAGAGGGTTTCAAATGGAAAATATTGCATATACGCACGCGGTAGGATAACTGATTTCGATGAAATGCACGATTGGTCCAGTCGTTTTGCTTAGAACGCACGCTATTTAAGTGTCTGAATCACCAAGTAAGCTGGAATGCACCTGTGAGGGTAAGTGCAGAGGCACTATCGGAGATGCTGTTCTGGAAGGAACATGTCCGATCTATGAATAAGGCAGATATTGTCTGTTGCCTAAAGGGGCAAGATACGGTTATATTTACCGCTGTTTTGTTTTGGAGGTTACATACATAGTCAATTGGACATTTCACTTATATGAAGTTGGTCTCTAGAGGAGAGCGTACAAGCTGTTCTTGGAGAGAGCTAGAAGCTGTACATAGATATGTGTTATGGCCTGTATGACTTGGTTAACATTTGCATGCAAGTATTGAAAATTACAATGGAAATAGTAATGGACCGGAAATGACGATGGAAATACCGGAATGGATTTATGGTAACACCGGAATGGACCAAAATGGAGACAGGTAAATACCGGAATGGACTGAAATTGACATTAATTATTTATTTGATTTTGTTTCACACCGCCGTGCTATTTGGCTAGCATGGAACTACCGGAATGACCATATATTGAGGCTTGGACATACCGGACATACATGTCACACCTCAAGTGATAACTGTACCCGCCCCATTGATTTAACCATTAACAATGGTTAAATCGTCAAAAGATAATTACTTCACAGTCTATTTAAACCGAAATTCGGACATAATGTATATATATATGGTTCAGGTCCAAAATCCAAATGCCAAAAAGGCCAATTACCAAAAAGGCCAAATCATTATCATCACAAACGAAGATAAATAATTGATTGTTTGTGAACACTTTTTATAATGGAGAATTTACATATTATTTTTTTGATTTACGTGTAATTGTATCTCATAGTTTATGAATAAATCATATCTGATAAAATCATTTGTCCGTGGATATATATATATATATATATATATATATACATAGTTGACTTGTGATTATGAAAGGTGTATGCGTTGTTGTATATTTTCCTATTTAAGGGTTGAGAGTGTTTAGTTGCACACAAAAGAGATACATGTATAAAGTTAATATACACATATATTTATACATATGCATCCAGACCACACCGCGATCGAGGAGGCGCTAAATCTATAGGGGTTCATCTGACCATGTAGGATTCTCTGTCGGTACCTAGTTCAATATGAATTTATAATTAAATGAAAATACCATAAAGAAATATATCGGTTGTTTCAGATCGCCACAAAATATACTGCTCACCGGATTATGCCTATTTTCCATAATATGCAAATATTCCAATATTTGGTTTAAACTATTTACCGCTTATCATCGGATTCGAATCCGCTTTATTCATGAAGATATCATTTATTTCCCTAAAATTATCAATTTAAACTATACCTATTCACGAATATCATGTATCCGCATATCGTCAATGACCGTCTCTTCGGTATACAAATTCCCAATATATTTAAATAGAATGATTTTATAAAACCAGAAACACAGAATGTACAATGTCACAAATTCCAGAATATAAAACAAATATTATTACTTCTTAAACAGACAGATTTAATAAACTCACAAACTATTAATGCAGTAAAGTATTATAGTCAAACAGCATGAGATCAAATCTAATGCAGTTATAAATTATTGTAAGAACTAATTTTTGCAATGATGGCCTTTTTATACTGATAAATTAAATTAACGGCAATTATGTTCTCAAAATTTTCAATAATCTAATTCAATAAATTAACGTCAATTACGCAAGGGGCAATGTTTAACTTAGACAGAAGCAACTCTATGACATTTTAAGTTATATGGTTCGTTCCTATTAATGGGTTATGTGTGCAAGATGCCGTGTATAAAGGTATGATAACATTTCATCACATTTAAAAATTGATTTAGATCCATAGCACAGAAGTATGGACCACAACCAACAGTAGTTATTACTTGTCAATAGCAATAGTGTTATTATTAGAAGCTGCCTTTAGTAAGAAAATGTGCGGCTTCTGTGTTACAATGTATTATATTTAATAATTCAGTTAATATTGTATTCGCCTTAAATGTGCAAACTACCGTGTACAATGGTATGATAACATTTCGTGACATTGAAATATTGATTACCTATGTCATATTGTCATATTTCTTTCCACAGCACAGAACCACGTACAGCCAGCAACAGTAGCTGTCTCTTTGTCAATAGTAATAGAGTTTTTGTAAGTTGGTTTCGGTTAGTCAATTTACGGCATTTGTGTTACAATATATTACATATAATAAATGATGCAGTTCATTATTCCAGTAGTCGTTCATTTCCTGATTATTAAGAATCTATACTTTCATACGGAAGCATTTACTAAATAAGACAGTAGCCACTCCTTGACATTTTAATTCACACCGTTTAGTATATTCGCCTTATGTGTGCAAAATACCCTTTTAAAAAAGTATAATATTATTTCGTGACGTAGTGCTCTTGTTAAATGTTTGCTTCGTTAGCCAATGTAAGGCCTTTGTTTTACAATGTATTGTATATAATAATGCAGTTAATTATTCGCGTAGTCATTCATTTCCAGATTATAAAGAGTACCCGTTAGTCACTTTTATTATATTCGGTACATTTTCGCCTTAAGTGTTAGTTTTGTGGTTTCAAGTTAGGATTATTATTCCGTTACGTTCAGCGCAGGCTTTTGCCAAATCATATATACTTTCAAACGGAAGCAATGTTTTCGACGTAAATGTGTAAACTACCGTGTACCATGGTATGATAACATTTCGTGACATTGAAATATTTATTACCTATGTCATATTGTCATATTTCTTTCCACAGCACAGAAGCACGTACAACCAGCAACAGTAGCTATGACGTTGTCAATAGTAATAGTGTTTTTGTTAAAAGTTGGTTTCGGTTAGTCAATGTACGGCATTTGTGTTACAATATATTATACATAATAATGCAGTTCATTGTTCAAGTAGTCGTTCATTTCCAGATCATAAAGAATCTATACTTTCATACGGAAGCATTTACAGCAAAAGACAGTAGCCACTCCTTGACATTTTAATTCACACCGTAAGGTATATTCGCCTTAAGTGTGCAAAATACCGTCTAAAAAGGTATGATAATATTTCGTGACGTAGTGTTCTTGTTAAATGTTTGTTTATATTAGCCAATGTAGGGCCTTTGTGTTACAAAATATTGTATATAATAATGTAGCTAATCGTTCAGGTAGTCGTTCATTTCGAGGTTATAAAGAACATTTTAGTCACTTTTATTATATTCGGTATCTTTTCGCCTTAAGTGTTAGTTTTGTTTATGATTTATATTCCGTTACGTTCAGCGCTGGCATTTGCTAAATTATCTTTACTTTTAAACGGAAGCAATGTTTAACTTAGACAGAAGCAACTCTATGACATTTTAAGTTATATGGTTCGTTCCTATTAATGGGTTATGTGTGCAAGATGCCGTGTATAAAGGTATGATAACATTTCATCACATTTAAAAATTGATTTATTTCCATAGCACAGAAGTATGGACCACAACCAACAGTAGTTATTACTTGTCAATAGCAATAGTGTTATTATTAGAAGCTACCTTTAGTAAGAAAATGTGCGGCTTCTGTGTTACAATGTATTATATTTAATAATTCAGTTAATATTGTATTCGCCTTAAATGTGCAAACTATCGTGTACAATGGTATGATAACATTTCGTGACATTGAAATATTGATAACCTATGTCATATTGTCATATTTCTTTCCACAGCACAGACCCACGTACAGCCAGCAACAGTAGCTGTCTCTTTGTCAATAGTAATAGAGTTTTTGTAAGTTGGTTTTGGTTAGTCAATGTACGGCATTTGTGTTACAATATATAGGTGTGTGAAGTTAGCAGTTAGTTGGTGATTGGTAGTTGGGTATTCAATCTACTGCCAGAGTACGAATAAACAGCCAGCTAGTAGTTGGGTATCCGCCATATTATCGAATCTATAGCCATGGGCGAATACCCACACAGCTATCAATTGGGTATTCAACAAAGAGCCAAAGCGCGAATCTACTGCTATATACGAATAACCACACAGCTATCAATTAGTTATTCAACAAAAATTCAAAGCGCGAATCTACTGCTATATACGAATACCCACACAGCTAGCAATTGGTTATTCAACAAAAAGTCAAAGCGCGAATCTACTGCTATATACAAATAACCACACAACTAGCAATTGGTTATTCAACAAAGAGTCAAAGCGCGAATCTACTGCTATATACGAATAACCACACAGCTATCTATTAGTTATTCAACAAAAAGTCAAAGCTTGAATCTACTGCTATATACGCATAACCACACAGCTATCAATTGGTTATTTAAAAAAGAGTCAAAGCGCGAATCTACTGCTATATATGAATACCCAGCCAGCTATCAATTGGGTATTCAACAAATAGTCAAAGCGCGAATCTACTGCTATATACGAATAACCACACAGCTAGCAATTGGTTATTCAAGAAATAGTGAAAGCTTGAATCTACTGCTATATGTGAATAACCACACAGCTATCAATTAGTTATTCAACACAAATTCAAAGCGCGAATCTACTGCTATATATGAATATCCACACAGCTATAAATTGGTTATTCAAGAAATAGTGAAAGCTTGAATCTACTGCTATATGTGAATAACCACACAGACCACACAGCTATCAATTAGTTATTCAACAAAAATTCAAAGCGCGAATCTACTGCTATATACGAATAACCACACAACTAGCAATTAGTTATTCAACAAAAAGTCAAAGCTTGAATCTACTGCTACATACGAATAACCACACAGCTATCAATAGGGTATTGAACAAATTGTCAAAGCGCGAATCTACTGCTACATACGAATAACCACACAGCTATCAATTGGGTATTCAACAAAGAGTCAAAGCGCGAATCTACTGCTATATGTGAATATCCACACAGCTATCAATTGGTTATTCAACAAAAAGTCAAAGCGCGAATCTACTGCTATATGTGAATAACCACACATCTATCAATTGGTTATTCAACAAAAAGTCAAAGCGCGAATCTACTGCTATATACGAATAACCACACATCTAGAAATTGGTTATTCAACAAAGAGTCAAAGCGCGAATCTACTGCTATATGTGAATATCCACACAGCTATCAATTGGTTATTCAACAAAAAGTCAAAGCGCGAATCTACTGCTATATACGAATAACTACACAGCTAGCAATTGGTTATTCAACAAAAATTCAAAGCGCGAATCTACTGCTATATACGAATAACCACACAGCTAGCAATTGGTTATTCAACAAAGAGTCAAAGCGCGAATCTACTACTATATACGAATAACCACACAGCTATCAATTAGTTATTCAACAAAAATTCAAAGCTTGAATCTACTGCTATATACGAATAACCACACAGCTATCAATTAGTTATTCAACAAAAATTCAAAGCGCGAATCTACTGCTATATATGAATATCCACACAGCTATCAATTGGTTATTCAAGAAATAGTGAAAGCTTGAATCTACTGCTATATGTGAATAACCACACAGCTATCAATTAGTTATTCAACAAAAATTCAAAGCGCGAATCTACTGCTATATACGAATAACCACACAACTAGCAATTAGTTATTCAACAAAAAGTCAAAGCTTGAATCTACTGCTATATACGAATAACCACACAGCTATCAATTGGGTATTGAACAAATTGTCAAAGCGCGAATCTACTGCTACATACGAATAACCACACAGCTATCAATTGGGTATTCAACAAAGAGTCAAAGCGCGAATCTACTGCTAAATACGAATTACCACACAGCTATCAATTAGTTATTCAACAAAAATTCAAAGCGCGAATCTACTGCTATATGTGAATACCCACGTAGCTATCAATTGGTTATTCAACAAAGAGTCAAAGCTTGAATCTACTGCTATATGTGAATACCCAGCCAGATATCAACTGGGTATTCAACACAGTGTCAAATCTTAATTCTACTGCTATATACGAATATCCAGCCAGCTAGTAGTTGGACATTGAACATTAAGCAGTAGGGCGAACTACCTGCCATGGACCAATACCTACACAGCGCTTGCAATTGATTATTCATCAAAGTGTAAATAAAACACCCAATATACTGCCACATTCGAATGTCTATCCAGCTATTAATTGGGTATTGAACATACAGCAATAGATCCAATACATTGTGATGGGCGAATACCCACACAGCTAGCATTTGGTTATTCAACAAAGAGAAAACGCGAGAAATAACATTAAAACCGCGAATATACTGACACATGTGAATGTCAAGCCAGCTCGTTAATTGGTATTCAACATAAAGCAATAGATCGAATCTGTAGTTGGACATTGCACATTAAGCAATAGGGCGAACTACCTGCCACGGGTTCCCTTGAAAGTTCTCCGCGGATAGTCCTGACGGACGGACACGCGGAATGCTCCATTCATACAGGTCGCTTGCAATGGGAGCACTCCGCGACTCTGTGCGGGCGTTCTACTCCCGTGACAGAAACGCGCGGAAAGTCTCGCCTTGGTCAGACAAGCGGAGTGCTCGCTTCATACAGGGCGCTGGCAAGGGGAGCACTGCATGATTATGTTGGGGCGTTCCACTCCCGTGACAAAAACGCGCGGACAGTTCCGCCGGGTGGACTCGCGGACTGTTCACTTCATACAGGGCGCTTGCAAGGGGAACATTTCGCGGTTATCTGCAGGCGTTCCACTCCTGTGATTTTCCGACAATATTTCTTTGGCTGGAGAAATGAAAATTTAGTTCAGAAACAACTACCACATAATTAAGACAACAATGAATTACTACGCACTAAGTTAACAACAGAATGTCGAAATTTATGTACATATTAGCAATGCAGAATTACATTGAAACACATTCCTATTTACGCGACGCGGCTGTTTTAGGTTGATTTTGACTTTACAAACGGAGGAAGCAACACTGTATCCACGACAGCTGAAACTGTGGTTGTTGCTCGATACAAAGCACGAAAAGCACGATGGCTGGTCATTTTCAGTGACCATGGATGTTTGCAGGTTAGTTTTTTGTTATCGAATGTAAAGTTCGCAAATGTACGAATAATTGAACAAGTTTAGATGACTAGTAAATGGCATAAAAAGCGGCTGGAAGTATGTCACTTGTTTTGGAGGTTTCGTCCAATTACCAGTTTGCCTAACTTATACTATAGAGTACATGGGGATAGCTTTATATACAATATATCGATTTGTAGGTGTTAATGTAAAGAATTTTAAATAATGTAAATGCGTGTGTTGTTACCTTTTCTATATGTTCTACTTCTTATTTATCAATATTACAGGAAAAGAATAATGATATCACATTCCATCATTCAGTCCGTCATGATATCAATACTTTCGGTCTGGTTACATGTACATATTCGGGACAGACGAGTATTGAAGGCATACTGTTTTTAGGAAAAGGAGATGTTTCTTTTCATGAGGGCAGGCCCCTTTTCCAACTGAAAATGCTTTCTTCTTTTTAATTATCCATGTTACGGAGAAAAGGAAAGCAATGTAAACATATGTTGTAAGCTTTTCCATGCTTTCTACTTTAAAACTATCAAAATAACAGGAGAACACTATCCTCTTCCGTCATTCTGTTATAATTTTAATACATTCGATCAGGCTCTAATTTCATATAAACCGAGCAGACACTTAATGAAAGCATTGTAGAACAATGAGCTGCAACTATTGCAGCATATTGCTTGCATTCTTTCACTGACCCTAGAAAACTGTAGCATTATTGACAGTCCCTTAAAAGAAGAATCTAACCAATTGGAACTATAAACTACATGGCCACACACTTAAACACGAAACATCTACCAAATACCTAGTCTGTACTATCCTTACATATAAGGCCAAATAATAATTAATATTTATAAGTTAGACGAAACCTCTACCACATTTACTCTAAATAGTACCAGTTAGACAAACTTGGACAAGTAAGAAATTGAACTATATGAGGTCAAAAACTAGGTCACAAGGTCAAAATGAAAATCTTGTTAACACTGGAGGCCACATTTTTTACTTCAGCATGTTGAAACTTTATCAGAATGTATGTCTTGATGAAATGAAGGCCAGGTTCGAATATATGTCATGTTGGGTAAAAAGTAGGTCAATAGGTCAAATTGAAGGAAAATCTTGTTAACACTCAGGAGGCTGCATTTTTAACTTGAAAATATGGAAACTTTGTCAGAATGTTAGGCTTGATGATAGATAAGCCAACTTCGAATATGATTCATGTAGTCAAAAACTAGGTCACTGGTCAAATTGAAGGAAAATCTTGTTAACACTCTGGATGCTGCATTTTTAGCTCACCAGAGCCTTTTGTCCGTCGTTCGTCGTCAACATTTGCTTGTTAACACTCTAAGAGGCAAAGTTAATCAGAACATATATCTCAATCAAATATAGGCCAAGCTTGAAATTGGTTCATGTGGGGTCACAAACTAGGTCACAAATGTTCCTTTGGTGACCATCTACTAAGATTGTTGATATTTTATGATTATGTGATCCGTTTAAACAAGGCTTATCTTATTTAGTCTTAAATAGCACATTTTGGAATAGTATTTATTTTATTTTTCAATCTAACAGATAGATCATGTTATAACTATTATACAAGTTCGACATACTAGCCTTTGTTACACAAAACGGCCATACTAAGACATAATAAATGGATCAAAATAACCTACCATTACAATTATTTTAAAGTATGTATTTGATTACCAGTATACCACAGTCTGTGATTGATAGGCCTTGTCTATACCATCTTCTGTTTAACCCTATCCCACATATAGACACTTTCTAAGCCCCTGCAGCAGATGACTTTTGAAAATATTGTAACAAAAGGTGAAATTACTTAATCTACCAATTTCTACTTTTGTCACAATGTTTTCCTTTATAGAAATTTTCCAAAGTTTTGCCTGTATGATTTCAAAGTTTTCTGCTACAGATTTGTTGTATGTTGGAAGCAGTTCTTTAAACATGTATCAAATTTTTTAAAAATTAGGTCCAACAATAATTTGGTATACATAAGTTCTTACATGAGTGGTCATTTCATATAAAGTTTTATTAAATGAGTTCAAGAAATTTGTTATTAAGCGAGGCTCTGGCGAGCTTGATAACAAATTTCTTGGACGAGTTTAATAAAACTTTATGAAATGACAACGAATTTCAAATACTTTTTATCATATGACGAAACACAAAAAGAAAATCGTTTTTTTCGCTGTCAGAAAATAGTCACAACATGTAATACTTAATAAACTGGTAACTTATCACACAAAATTGTATTTTTATGACCGATAATGGTCCCTTTGTAAACATTTGCCGATGAATACAAAAATAGTGATTCGATCATGTTGTATTACACTTGAGAAATATAAAGAAATACATAATGGGTATATTAGATCAGATACAAGCATTGTCATGTGATATAAATAAATATTGTTAAAATGTTGGAACTGTTATGGTAGAAGCAGTCATTTGATTTGATTGTTTCAATTAGAGCTATAAATTCCAACCCGCTCTTAAAGCCTACCTATGTAGATAAAATCACACTCAGGATCCAATTACAATCCGATAAGATTGTCAATTTCATGACGTTCTTAATTATAACTGAAATACTGCTGCAATTAAATGCAATTAAATTTTGGACTTCAGTAGCCTCAAACAAGTTTTAAAATTTACACGAAAACAGAAGTTCATTGATCTGTAACAAATTGTTCTGGCCAGGTACCATGGAATAAGGATCACTTCTCCTGTGAAATTTCTAAACATGAATTTGTAAATCTTTTATACAATGACATATGTAGAATTGTATAAAAGGATTTCAGAAGTGAGTGAATATGCACTCTTTAATCTTAACTGTGAACAGAAACACCGCTAGGGCATGATGAGAACACACACTGGAAAGAAATATTTTCTATTTAAATAAAACAAAATCACACAAATATATAAAAGCTTGAACGATATACATGTATTCACAAAACATGTTTTGTATTTTCAGAACATGACAAATAAAGACAGACAAACAGAACGAGATTCGTTACATGTACTGGTCCAGAAAGTGAGAAATAGAAGAAAAAAGAAAATTTGTGTCAACAATTATAAAGAGAAGAAGCAACATGAGAACAATAAAAATGATGAAATACCTCTTTGTTTGTTTCAAACAAATAGAGAGCACGATTCAGCTCATGAAAACAGAGAAGAAGAAAAAGAATACGTTCCTTTTGAAGAATTAGTCCAAGAAAGTATGAAAACTGGTCCAGATTTAAAAAACAATGTGGAAGATTCAAAAATTGATTTTAAGGAACTTGAAGACAATAAGAACTATATTGGAGAACATAATATACTAGAACTAACATTAAAGCATGAAAAACATCTGGACGAACAAAAAGCAATGCCAGATTCAAGTAATAATTATCAAAAAACTGAAAAGTTGATCAGTGAAGAAAGGAAAGAGGAATTTATGAATCAAACATTCGAAGAAACGGTCATAGGAATACCAAATAAAGTTTCTGACATTAAAGACTGTAGGGAAGAATTGCACAAAGATTTACCTTCCAAGGATTATAAAAAAGCTATTAAACAGAAGACAAAAAAGACCAGGAAAGTTGACAATGTTGATGAGTCACTCAGTGAAGAAAGCAAAGAGGAAACAATAAATCCCACAGTAGAAGAGATAGTCATGGAATTACCAAATACAGATTGTGACATTAAAGATTGTGCAGAAGAAGGGAATAAAGATATTAACAAGAGGGCCAAGATGGCCCTAAATCGATCACCTAATTGATAGTAAATTAGTAGCAAATATTTAACTGCAAATATCTGGGAAAATTTTATCAAGGATTGCAAATGAAACTGCAAGGAGTGGACGATGCTGTGTTCATGCTACTTTCAATAGTGTTGTGAGACTATTTGTAATACGAACACTTACTTCCGGAACCTGTAAATGGCCGAATAAACATATACCTTTCATACAGTGTTATTACTTTATATCTACCATCAACCATCAAATAAAGCATTTGGCGACGAGGATAAACCAAATAAAGAGGATTTAAATCATTGGATAATTGTTAAATCGATGGATTAAGACATTTAACAGTGTAAAATGAACAATTTACCAAACTTTCCGACGTTTGACGTCGAGACGGATAAATCCAATTCTGGGACACGGTGGGAGAAATGGCTAGCAAGGCTCGAAAATATGTTCACAGGGATGAAAATAGAGGATGCACCTCAAAAGAGAGCCTTACTGCTCCATTACGCTGGAGAAAAAGTATACGACATCTACGACGTTGAGAAAAAGGACACAGAAACCACATTTGCGGCAACAAAGAAGGTTCTTAATGATTATTTCTCTCCTAAGAAAAACATACAAATGGAAATTTATAACTTTAGATTACACAAACAAAATGAGGGTCAAACATTGGACGGGTTTGTAACGGAGCTACGGACACTGGCAAAGAACTGTGAGTTTGCTAACATTGACGGCGAGATCTTACAACAAGTGATACAAAATTGTAGGTCAAATCAATTACGACGGAGAGCGTTAAGGGAACCTACAAAGGGTTTAGAAGACATTTTAAATATGGGCAGAATTCTGGAACAGTCAGACAAGCATGCATCAGCTATGGAAGGGCCAGACAAAACGGTCAATCAAGTAAGTCACAAAACACGCGGTAGGTCAAATCGTGGGAAAATCCGCGGCCGCGGCAGTGCTAGTGGCCGGCAACTCTATGCAAATCAGATACCAGAACGAGGCAGAAAAGACACACCCATGTCACGTGGTCAACCAAACACATGCCGTAACTGTGGTTACGAATATCCGCACAAAACATCGACGTGCCCTGCAAAAGGGAAAACCTGCAATTTTTGCAAAAAGGTGAATCATTTCAGCCGCTGTTGTCACCAGCGGAATAAACCAGTAAGAGAGGTTTTACAGTCAGATTCAGAAGATGAATTCTCTTATAGCATAAAAATAAAGACTGTTAATGGCAAAAGTAAAACTCCAAAAACACAAGTAACAGTAAATAATAAGAAGATACTTGCAACTATAGATACTGGTTCTAGTGTCAATATAATAGATGACAGAGCATATGAAAGTCTTGGGCAGCCAAAACTAAAGACAAAACGTTTACCCAGGTTATTGCCCTATGGAGGCGGACCGAAATTAAACGTGAAAGGAAGTTGTGAAATGACGACCGAAAAGGATGGGAAAATAGTTGTCGCTACATTTTACCTAGTTCAAGGTAACTACGGAACATTATTAGGATACGAGACATCTGTGGATTTAAATGTCATTCATATAACACAGAATGTCAACACAGAAGACAATACAAGTCACAAATATCCTGGAATTTACAGTGGAATTGGACAACTAAAAACTCAAACAGTTAAGTTACATATAAATCCAAATATAAAACCAGTGGCACAAAAGAATCGCCGAACACCTTTTCACTTAAGGCAAAAAGTAGAAAATGAAATTCACAAAATGCTCCAAGATGATGTAATAGAGGAAGTAAAGAATGAATCAACACCTTGGGTATCACCTATCGTTACACCACCAAAGAAAAACGGAGACATTCGAATATGTGTCGATATGCGAGAGGCCAACAAAGCGATTGAAAGAGAACGGCACCCTATGCCAACAATCGATGAATTGATACACGATATGAACGGTGCGACAATATTCAGCAAATTGGACCTAAAATCGGGATACAATCAGTTAGTATTAGAGCAAGAATCTAGATCTATAACGACGTTCACTACACACATGGGAATTTATAGATACAAACGATTGAATTTTGGGACAAACTCCGCAAGCGAAGTATTTCAAAAAACAATAAGCAGTGTAATACAAGGAATAGCCGGTGCTAAAAACATATCGGATGACATCATAGTCTACGGTCAAAGTAAGGAAGAACATGACATTGCACTGAACAAAGTTTTTAACGCCCTCCACGAAAACGGGTTAACGCTAAACAAAAAAAAATGTGAATTTAACAAAACAGAGATAACTTTCTTTGGGGTAGTATTTCGCGGATCAGGAATATCCGCCGATCCAATCAAGGTTAAGGCAATCAAGTCAATGGAAAAACCAACGAATGTGTCGGAAATAAGGAGTTTCTTAGGCATGACAGCGTATTGTTCCAGGTTCATTAACAATTACGCAACATTGACGGAACCGCTTAGAAGATTAACGAGAAATGACACAACATGGGAATGGTCGGATTCTCAGCAAAAGGCATTTGATAACCTGAAAACTATTCTAACAGGGGACACAATCATAACATATTATGATCCAAAAAAGAATACTGAAGTCATAACGGATGCATCACCTGTGGGTTTATCGGGAATATTAACACAGGAAGGTAAAGTGGTGGCATATGCGAGTCGTGCGCTAACATCAACAGAATCACGGTATAGCCAAACAGAGAGGGAAGCTCTAGCTGTAGTGTGGGCTTGCGAGCACTATGGTATGTACTTAAGAGGCGCACCATTGTTTACGGTAATCACGGATCACAAACCGTTAACTACAATTTGGTTAAAGAAACAACCACCGCTACGAATTGAAAGATGGGGTTTGCGTTTGCAGCCTTTTAAAATGAATATAATATACAAGCCAGGGAAGGACAACCCATCAGATTATATGTCGAGACATCCTTTAAAAGGAGATGATCACCGCAATTTAGCGGAGGAATATGTATCGTTTATAACAAGTCAAGCAATTCCAAACGCAATGACGTTGGATGCCGTAAAAATGGCGTCCTTGAACGACAAGACAATTCAAAAGGCCATTGAACTGTCCAAATCTGGAAAATGGCATGAATTGAAAAGTGTAAACGATCCTGACATTGACATGGAAGAACTTATGACATTTCGAAGTGTGAAAGATGAATTAACAGTGCACTGTGACACTGTATTGTTACGAAATGACAAGATAGTAATGCCAAAATCTTTAAGAGCGCATGCAATAAAACTAGGACATGAAGGTCATCAAGGAGTCGTTCGAACGAAAAGCTACATTAGATCGAAAGTATGGTTTCCAAATTTAAACACAGAAATCGAATCAGCTATACAAGGATGTATTGCGTGTCAAGCAAATTCCAGGGAACCCAGACCGAGAGAACCACTTAAAATGTCGGAAATGCCATTGGGCCCTTGGATGAATTTAAGTGCAGACTTTTGTGGACCTTTGGAAAGTGGGGACTATCTATTTGTCATTGTCGATGAATATTCACGATACCCAATCGTTGAGACAATTAAGTCTGTTTCATCAAACACTGTGATACCAGTTCTAGAAAAGATATTAGCAATGTTCGGTTTGCCAACGGTAATTAAGACTGACAATGGCAGCCCATTCAACAGCAAGGCATTTACGGATTATGCTAACTACTGTGGTTTCCGTCATAGAAAGATAACACCTAGGTGGCCAAGAGCCAACGCTCAGGCAGAGGCGTTCAACAAACCACTAATGAAGTGCGTAAAATCAGCATACGTAGAAGGAAAAAGTTGGAAGCAGGAACTTTATCGTTTCCTACGTCAATATAGGGCAACGCCTCATACAATAACTGGCTACACACCTTTTCGCCTAATGTTTCAACGAGAGCCTACTACACGTTTGCCAGAAGTCGTTAAACAAACAGGACAGTATAAACAAATTGACGTATTAGCAAGAAGCAACGACGATCGGTCAAAATCACACACCAAATGTTATGAAGATAACAAACTTCACACGAGAAAACGTAATATACATGTTGGGGACAAGGTGCTCTTGCAAAACGAAAGTCCGTCAAAATCAACAACAAAATATAAACCAATACCTTACCATGTTACGGATGTTAAGGGACCTATGATAACTGCAGAAAACTCCAAACATCAGGTCACAAGGAACTCATCGTACATGAAAAAGGTTACGTCAACATTAAAACCTTTTAGGGAGGATAATGTGGAACACGATGACGAAATTGAGGATCAAATAAACGATCAAATGAACTTTGACCAGAAAGTCGATAGTGGTCAAAATACACCGAATAGACCAGTGAGGGAAAGACGAACACCAGCATATCTGGGAGATTATGTAACGTAAAGTGTGTAAAGGTTTCAAGAGTTTAGAAAGGGCACAATAATCCCTTTTTGAAACCTGCATATCAAATGATATGTTTGAACGAGTTTTATATAAGTACAAATAATTTAAATGTGAAAATCTATTAACTTATAAACACCTTAAGTTTACAACAAGATACATGGAACTAATGAGAAGCAATTTCTCAAATAAACATCTATAATTTGATATGATTCATATTTGGTTTATTTTCATTAATTATTCAAACTCGCAAGTTTACATGCTAACTATTTATAGGGAACTCAGAACGAACTATTTGTAAAGTGTATTTTGTATGAACTGTAGAACACTAGAACAACATAACACCTACAAACGAATGGAATGTTTATAGTATGACGCTGTGATTCATGGTTTCAAGTTTCAATGGGATTACTTTATCAGAACAGTCTCCGAGTGTAGAGACAATGTTGATAATTGCTAAACTAACAGTTATGTTCACAACACGTATTCCATAAATATTTTAAATCTATTAAGAAATATCATTACTAATTGATACTCTGTTAAACTATGATTGCATGATTATGTAACCAGTTGAATTGATTTTGATTTAATAACTTTATTTAAAGTTTTATCTAAGTTGGGGAGAGATGCTGTGTTCATGCTACTTTCAATAGTGTTGTGAGACTATTTGTAATACGAACACTTACTTCCGGAACCTGTAAATGGCCGAATAAACATATACCTTTCATACAGTGTTATTACTTTATATCTACCATCAACCATCAAATAAAGCAGACACTTCTCAAGAAACGGATTTTAAAATGTGGGTATTTTTCTCACTTTCTGATGCCGCAGCAACCAAAGTTCTCAATAGAATTTAAATCTTTGAACAATTTTGAAAGAGGACCACCAAAGGAACATTCCTGTGATGTTTTGTGGAAATTGTTCTATTGGAATGGTAGGAGTTGGTTGTCATTTGTAGCTAAAAGTTCAATTTACCCCTTTCGTGATGACGCCTGGTTGATATGTTGTGTAACCAATCAAAACGGCTTAAACAAATTAAATAGAGGATCATTACAGTAAGATTCGTATTATATTTTCTTAAAATCAGACAAACACTTTCATAAAAATGTAATTTTCAAATTTTGTCATTTTGCCCCTTTTCTGATGCCGCCTGACTGCCATGTTTTTTGACCAATCAGTATGGCTTGAACAATTTTAATAGAGGGTCACCCAAGAAACATTTCTACCAAATTATATTTGAATCTGACAGGCAGATTCGGAGGAGAAGATTTTTAAAGTTTGGACATTTTGTCCCCTTTCTGATGCCGCAGCAACCAAAGTTCTCAATGGAATTTAAATCTTTGAACAAATTTGAAAGAGGACCACCAAAGGAACATTCCTGTGATGTTTTGTGGAAATTGGTCTATTGGAATGGTAGAAGTTGGTTGTCATTTGTAGCTAAAAGTTCAATTTACCCCTTTTGTGATGACGCCTGGTTGCTATGACTGTGTAACCAATCAAAACGGCTTTAACAAATTAAATAGAGGATCATTAAAGTAAGATTCGTATTATATTTTCTTAAAATCAGACAAACACTTTCATAAAAATGGAATTTTCAAATTTTGTCATTTTGCCCCTTTTCTGATGCCGCCTGACTGCCATGTTTTTCGACCAATCAGTATGGCTTGAACAATTTTTATGGAGGATCACCCAAGGAACATTTCTACCAAATTATATTTGAATCTGACAGGCAGATTCGGAGGAGAAGATTTTTAAAGTTTGGACATTTTGTCCCCTTTCTGATGCCGCAGCAACCAAAGTTCTCAATGGAATTTAAATCTTTGAACAATTTTGAAAGAGGACCACCAAAGGAACATTCCTGTGATGTTTGGTGGAAATTGTTCTTGCGGTTCAGGAGGAGATGATGTTTAAAGCTAAAAGTTAACGCCGGACGGACGGACGGACGGACGACGGACGACGGACAAAAAGTGATCAGAATAGCTCACCTTGAGCCTTCGGCTCTAGGTGATCTAAAAAGCAAAGGAAGATAAATGACGGGGATAAGTCACTCAGTGAAGGAAGCAAAGAGGAAATGATAAATCCCACAGTAGAAGAGATAGTCATAGGAATACCAAATACAGATTGTGACATTCAAGATTGTGCAGCAGAAGGGAATAAAGATATTAAAAAGAAAAGGAAGATAAATGACGGGGACAAGTCACTCAGTGAAAAAAGAAAAGAGGAAACTATAGATCCCACATTAGAAGATACACTCGTACGAAAATCAGATATAGATTGTGACATTAAAAACTGTGCAGAAGAAGTAGCAAACGTTTTTGTAATGAACATGTAGACGAACCCAACATCACTACTAAGGTAACCAAGAAAACAAAGGAATATAAATTACATGAGATTGATAGTGATGGACATTTATCAACTGATCTTGACTGTAACTTTGATAACAAATATAGATTCCATGAAAGCCATAACTATATGTCAGACATTGAACAAAAAGTAACTAGTTCTGGAGAAAATGAAAAGCCGGAGAAAGAAATGCATGTTTTAAACAGTCAACTTGTACAAATTGAGGAATTAAAATTTGAAATTCCACATGAAATATGGCAAACTATTAAACAAGAAGTGAAATTGTACGGTGGAAAAGGTGATTCTGGCATGAACATGAAGGGGAATTGGACAAACATTTTCTCAGAAAAGGTTAATGAAATTAAAAAAGGATGCATTTTAACTTTTAAATGGCACAATGTGAAGAAACATAACAGCAGAAAAATTTCCCCAGCATACTTTACAGCATCAGCTGTTTGTACAGGAATGTATTGTAATGGAAAGTACAACTTCACTGTTGGGTCTGAACCTGATGATAAAGAAACTGTTCATGTTTCATGTTCAGTGAAGGAGAAAATCAAGCACATTGACCAAGAGGTCAACAGAAGAAATATAACTGGTGACACAAGACTGAAGATGGGTGAGGAAATTTTAAAAGCTGGTACTTATAATGTATTCAACAAAAATCTCTTGGCATCCAATACTGATTCTTTAGACCAGGTGAATTATACCAATGTGCCAAATCTAGCTGTGTTGAGGACTTATACATTGGCGGGATGTACCCTCCATAGAAGTAATCATTTCTGTGCTATAGTTTCCACTGCTTCCAGAGGTAACTTGTGGTATGATGGACTGGAAGGCAGATTGCTGCCTATTGTTAAGGATTTTCATTTCAAAAATATATTATATCTTTTACAAAACTTGCATTTTCTGTTAAGATATATCATTTCTTTTACAAAACTTGCATTTCCTGTTGAGTGTTAAGTCGTCTTGTTGATATTACGGCATTTCAACAAGAATACACCCTTTGCATCCTTACATCATATGAAAAAAGTGTGAGAAAATAAAAACTGGGCTGAATAAGGCTGGGACTTTCGCACACTATTTTCTGCTCTGTTCAAAATCAAAATATGTTCCGACTTGAGATTATTTTCTTTACAATTGAAGTATTGAACTACACACAATCTATAATAAATGTTTAAATATGTTACTCCCGTTTTCGTTCTGTTATTTTGGGTATATAATATAATAAGTGAGTTGTTTAACGGTCGTCAGTCAATATTGCCCACACACACTTTATTAAATTGTGGACTGGTCGAACATGACCACTACTAGTGATATGTTGACTTGTAAAGGGAATAATAACTGATGATATCCACATGTCTGAAGCTTGTCAAATAAACTTAGCACTGCTTTTTCCAGAAAAAAACTCGAAATTCAAAATTTCACACAAAGACCTCCGCTTAGGTAAAAATAAGGACAAAATTTCGTTCGTTGCCATTGACTAGGTAGGGCATGATTTTTGACAAAGTGTATGTAACGGTTTGAATTAGTAAGGAGTAAAGTAGTTTAAATCTAAACCGTGTCTTACCTTTTTCATAGCAACGGACGAAAACGTGCAGTTGTTTATGTATACGTCGTATTTATTATTATATCTTGTATTTATTTTCTGTAAAATCATATAAAAGATCATTTCAAATCAAGCTTAAGACATGTTTAAATCCCAAATTCCCTACTCACATTTAAACTCGACAGCTCCCTGTTAAAGACAATGTTTGTGTATCTGATACAAACATTTTTTTAACGGTTATAGATTCAAAACAGTGAGGGTAGTCCTTATAAATAAAAGCGACCTTCACATGAGACTAAATTTATAAATTGTCTGTAATTTACGATAAAGTACACCATCTGGAGAAAATTGCAATTTATTGGAGTGTTTACACCGTTTACAACATAATTTCCTACTATATCACGGAGACAGTTCCGTTTTTCATGACCCCTGGGTAAATCAGCCAATTCAAGGCTAGAAAATGATGCATTGACCAAGAACATCCCATCATGACCGCCGGGAGCGAATGCCCACCCTATTGCTTTATGTTAAATGTCAAACTACTAGCTGGCTGGATATTCGTATATAGCAGTAGATTCGATATTTGACTCTTTGTACAATAACCAATTGATAGCTGTGTGGATATTGGCCAGTGGCAGGTAGTTCGCCCTATTGCTTAATGTTAAATTCCCAACAACTAGCTGCTGGAAATTCGTATATAGCAGTAGATTCGCGCTTTGACTATTTGTTGAATGCCCAATTGATAGATGGCTGGGTATTCATATATTGAAGTAGATTCGCGCTTTGACTATTTGTTGAATGCCCAAATGATAGATCTGTGGTTATTCGTATATAGCAGTAGATTCGCGCTTTGACTATTTGTTGAATAATCAATTGATAGCTGTGTGGTTATTCGTATATAGCAGTAGATTCAAGCTTTGACTTTTTGTTGAAAAACTAATTGATAGCTGTGTGGTTATTCGTATATAGCAGTAGATTCGCGCTTTGACTCTTTGTTGAATAACCAATTGCTAGCTGTGTGGTTATATGTATATAGCAGTAGATTCGCGCTTTGGCTCTTTGTTGAATAACTAATTGCTAGCTGTGTGGTTATTCGTATATAGCAGTAGATTCGCGCTTTGAATTTTTGTTGAATAACTAATTGATAGCTGTGTGGTTATTCGTATATAGCAGTAGATTCGCGCTTTGACTCTTTGTTGAATACCCAATTGATAGCTGTGTGGTTATTCGTATATAGCAGTAGATTCGCGCTTTGACTCTTTGTTGAATACCCAATTGATAGCTGTGTGGTTATTCGTATATAGCAGTAGATTCGCGCTTTGACTCTTTGTTGAATAACCAATTGCTAGCTGTGTGGTTATTAGTATATAGCAGTAGATTCGCGCTTTGGCTTTTTGTTGAATAACCAATTGCTAGCTGTGTGGTTATTCGTATATAGCAGTAGATTCGCGCTTTGAATTTTTGTTGAATAACTAATTGATAGCTGTGTGGTTATTCATATATAGCAGTAGATTCGCGCTTTGACTCTTTTTTAAATAACCAATTGATAGCTGTGTGGTTATTCGTATATAGCAGTAGATTCGCGCTTTGACTCTTTGTTGAATACCCAATTGATAGCTGTGTGGTTATTCGTATATAGCAGTAGATTCGCGCTTTGACTCTTTGTTGAATACCCAATTGATAGCTGTGTGGTTATTCGTATATAGCAGTAGATTCGCGCTTTGACTCTTTGTTGAATACCCAATTGATAGCTGTGTGGTTATTCGTATATAGCAGTAGATTCGCGCTTTGTCTCTTTGTTAAAAAACCAATTGCTAGCTGTGTGGTTATTTGTATATAGCAGTAGATTCGCGCTTTGAATTTTTGTTGAATAACCAATTGCTAGCTGTGTGGTTATTCGTATATAGCAGTAGATTCGCGCTTTGAATTTTTGTTGAATAACTAATTGATAGCTGTGTGGTTATTCGTATATAGCAGTAGATTCAAGCTTTGACTTTTTGTTGAATAACTAATAGATAGCTGTGTGGTTATTCGTATATAGCAGTAGATTCGCGCTTTGACTCTTTGTTGAATAACCAATTGCTAGCTGTGTGGTTATTTGTATATAGCAGTAGATTCGCGCTTTGACTTTTTGTTGAATAACCAATTGCTAGCTGTGTGGTTATTCGTATATAGCAGTAGATTCGCGCTTTGAATTTTTGTTGAATACCTAATTGATAGCTGTGTGGTTATTCGTATATATCAGTAGATTCGCACTTTGACTCTTTGTTGAATAACCAATTGCTAGCTGTGTGGTTATTCGTATACAGCAGTAGATTCGTGCTTTGACTTTTTGTTGAATAACCAATTGCTAGCTGTGTGGTTATTCGTATATAGCAGTAGATTCGCGCTTTGGCTCTTTGTTGAATACCCAATTGATAGCTGTGTGGGTATTCGCCTATGGCTATAGATTCGATAATATGGCGGATACCCAACTACTAGCTGGCTGTTTATTCGTACTCTGGCAGTAGATTGAATACCCAACTACCAATCACCAACTAACTGCTAACTTCACACACCTACAATATATTACATATAATAAATGATGCAGTTCATTATTCCAGTAGTCGTTCATTGTCATATTTCTTTCCACAGCACAGAACCACGTACAGCCAGCAACAGTAGCTGTCTCTTTGTCAATAGTAATAGAGTTTTTGTAAGTTGGTTTCGGTTAGTCAATTTACGGCATTTGTGTTACAATATATTACATATAATAAATGATGCAGTTCATTATTCCAGTAGTCGTTCATTTCCTGATTATTAAGAATCTATACTTTCATACGGAAGCATTTACTAAATAAGACAGTAGCCACTCCTTGACATTTTAATTCACACCGTTTAGTATATTCGCCTTATGTGTGCAAAATACCCTTTTAAAAAAGTATGATATTATTTCGTGACGTAGTGCTCTTGTTAAATGTTTGCTTCGTTAGCCAATGTAAGGCCTTTGTTTTACAATGTATTGTATATAATAATGCAATTAATTATTCGCGTAGTCATTCATTTCCAGATTATAAAGAGTACCCGTTAGTCACTTTTATTATATTCGGTACATTTTCGCCTGAAGTCTTAGTTTTGTGGTTTCAAGTTAGGATTATTATTCCGTTACGTTCAGCGCAGGCATTTGCCAAATCATCTATACTTTCAAACGGAAGCAATGTTTAGATTAGACAGAAGCAACTTTAAGACATTTTAAGTTATATAGCATGTTCCCATAAGTGGGTTATGTGTGCAAGATGCCGTGTATAAAGGTATGATAAAATTTCATCACATTTAAATATTGATTTATTTCAATCGCACAGAAGTACGGATCATAACCAACAGTAGGTATTATTTGTCAATAGCAATATTGTTATTATTAAAAACTGCCTTTAGTAAGAAAATGTGCGGCTTCTGTGTTACAATGTATTATATATAATAATTCAGTTAATATTGTATTCGCCTTAAATGTGCAAACTACCGTGTACAATGGTATGATAACATTTCGTGACATATATATGTAGTTCATTGTTCCAGTAGTCGTTCATTTCCAGATTATAAAGAATCTATAATTTCATACGGAAGCGTTTACTACATAATACAATAGCCATTCCTTGACATTTTAATTCACACCGTATGGTATATTCGCCTTAAGCGTGCAAAATATCGTCTAAAAAGGTATGATACTATTTCGTGACGTAGTGTTTTTGTTAAATATTGCTTCCGTTAGCCAATGTACGGCCTTTTTCTTACAATATATTGTAAACAAGAGGGCCATGATGGCCCTTGAATCGCTCACCTGATTTTTTTTTTTTTCACTTTAGCTATATAAGCCCCGCCCCCTGGCAGCCATAGTTTCCGACCAATCAACTTGGCTTGAAGGAATCTGATAGAGGGTCACCCTAGGAACATTTCTACAAAATTATTTGAAAATCGGCCAGATACTTTTGGAGGAGAAGATTTTTTAAGTTTTCACTATAGCCATATAATGCAAAATAGCCCTGCCCACTGGCGGCCATGTTTTTTGACCAATCAACATGGCTTGAAGGAATCTGAAAGTGGGTCTTCCAAGGAACATTTCTACAAAATTAGTTGAAAATCGGGCTGACACTTTTGGAGGAGAAGATTTTTTAAGTTTGCACTATAGCCATATAAGGCAAAATAGCCCCGCCCCCCTGGCGGCCGTGTTTTTCGACCAATCAACATGGCTTGAAGGAATCTGGTAGAGGGTCATCCAAGGAACATTTCTACAAAATTTTTTGAAAATCTGCCAAGCAGTTTGGGAGATGAAGAATTTTGAAGTTTTTTTCGTTTCGTTGCCATGGAAACCAGAATTCTGCATGGATCCCAAAAATTTGAAGGAATTCTGGTGAGGTCATTGAGAGGATGCTTTCTGTGAAGTTTCATCCCAATTGACCTACTGGTTACTGAGGAGAAGATGTTGAAGATATTTTAAGTTTTCACTTTGGCCATATAAGGCAAAATAGCCCCCGCCCCCTGGCGGCCATGTTTTTCGAATAATCAACATTGCTTGAAGGAATCTGATAGAGGGTCACCCAAGGAACATTTCTACAAAATTATTTGAAAATCGGCCTGACACTTATGGAGGAGAAGATTTTTTAAGTTTTCACTATAGCCATAAAAGGCAAAATAGCCCCGCCCCCTGGCGGCCATGTTTTTTGACCAATCAACATGGCTTGAAGGAATCTGATAGATGATCACCCAAGGAACGTTTCTACAAAATTATTTGAAAATCGGCCTGACACTTCTGGTGGAGAAGATTTTTTAATTTGTACTATAGCCATATAAGGCAAAATAGCCCGCCCCCCCTGGCGGCCATGTTTTTCGACCAATCAACATGGCTTGAAGGAATCTGATAGAGGGTCACCCAATGTACATTTCAACAAAATTATTTGAAAATCGGCCTTACACTTTCGGAGGAGAAGATTTTTTAAGTTTTCACTATAGCCATATAAGGCAAAATAGCCCCGCCCCCCCTGGCAGCCATGTTTTTCGACCAATCAATACGGCTTGAAGGAATCTGATAGAGGATCATCCAAGGAACATTTCTACAAAATTATTTGAAAATCTGCCAACCAGTTTGGGAGAAGAAGAATTTTGAAGTTTTTTTCTTTTCGTTGCCATGGAAACCAGAATTCTGCATGGATTCCAAAAATTTGAAGGAAATCTGGTGAGGTCATTGAGAGCATGCTTTCTGTGAAGTTTCATCCGAATTGACCCACTGGTTACTGAGGAGAAGAAGTTGACGCACGACGGACGACGCACGACGGACGACGCACGACGCACGACGGACAAAAGGCGATCACAATAACTCACCTTGAGCAAAGCTCAGGTGAGCTAAAAATAATGCAGTTAATTGTTCAGGTAGTCGTTCATATCCAGTTTACAAAGAACCCCCTAGTCACTTTTTTTATATTCGGCATATTTTCGCCTTAAGTGTTAGTTTTGTGTTTTCTAGTTATGATTATTATACCGTTACGTTGCCAAATTATCTATACTTTCAAATTTAAGCAACGTTGAGATTAGACAGAAGCAACTCTATGGCATTTTAAGTTATATAGAATGTTCCCATACGTGGGTTATGTGTGCAAGATGCTGTGTATAAAGGTATGATAACATTTCATCACATTTAAAAATTGATTTATTTCCATAGCACAGAAGTATGGACCACAACCAACAGTAGTTATTACTTGTCAATAGCAATAGTGTTATTATTAGAAGCTGCCTTTAGTTAGAAAATGTGCGGCTTCTGTGTTATAATGTATTATATTTAATAATTCAGTTAATATTGTATTCGCCTTAAATGTGCAAACTGCCGTGTACAATGGTATGATAACATACATGATAACATGTGACATTGAAATATTGATTACCTATGTCATATTGTCATATTTCTTTCAACAGCACAGAACCACGTACAGCCAGCAACAGTAGCTGTCTCTTTGTCAATAGTAATAAAGTTTTTGTAAGTTGGTTTCGGTTAGTCAATGTACGGCATTTGTGTTACAATATATTACATATAATAAATGATGCAGTTCATTATTCCAGTAGTCGTTCATTTCCTGATTATAAAGAATCTATACTTTCATACGGAAGCATTTACTAGATAAGACAGTAGCCACTCCTTGACATTTTAATTCACACCGTTTAGTATATTCGCCTTATGAGTGCAAAATACCCTTTTAAAAAAGTATGATATTATTTCGTGACGTAGTGCTCTTGTTAAATGTTTGCTTCGTTAGCCGATGTAAGGCCTTTGTGTTACAATGTATTGTATATAATAATGCAATTAATTATTCGCGTAGACATTCATTTCCAGATTATAAAGAGTACCCGTTAGTCACTTTTATTACATTCGGTATAACACTGTCCCTGTATTAGGGGAAATTAAGCAGAACACTTTTGAAAATCATTGTGCCAACGCTTCCCGCTTTATTCAGTTAAACTTATTATTCCCATATTTTTGTTTGGGTATGTTCCAATTCGCCGGCCTCTAATATCGGTTTAGAGAAAAAGGGTAAGTAAGTTGTAAAACTATCAGATATCATAAACGGTTATGAGGTCTCCTGTTACTATCTCGATTATATAACTGATTCTCGCTCAATAAGTTCAGAGAGCGGTCATACAGGGCATGAATAAATGGTCTCTACCTTTATTCCTTTCCTCTGTGTTTTGAATTAAGGTTTAATTAATGTCTTTCGGATAAACATACACAAGGATAATATAATATTTTTCATAACCTTTTTTTTTGTATCAAAAGTAGCACTTTCAACAATAAGGGTAAGTCCATATATGTTGATGCAAATAAGATGTAAAATGTGTTACATTCATGTATACAGTCAAATTGTTTCAACAACAATACACTTATCCATGATAATACCAAGGTAGTGTTATTGCATTATTTACTGCGAATGGACAGATACTCAAATTATTTTTTAATGTCAATTAGCGCATCTGCGTATTCCGATCAGGATCTGCATTGCACGCACAAATTAGTCATAGAAAGTTTAACCCTGTCCCTCATATAGACTCTTTCTGACGCATCTACAGCACACGGCTTTTTGAAAACATAGTGACAAAAGGAGATATTGCACAACACGTGCAATGTTTTCTTTTGACACTCTGTTTTCAACTTTTAGTCTTATGTTTTCCATTCAAATATAGAGATTTTCCATTTTTTGTAAAAAAATGTTCAAAGTCGTCTGCTACAGAATTGCCGTATGAGGGAAAGTGTTAAAGGATGTTCTTTGGCAACACAGAATTCATTTGTTTCTTATGTGTTGAACATAAGACAGGTTTTATACTTATTGTCATGCTGGTTTTCACAGTTACAGCGTCAACATCAATGAAGGTACTTCGCTCATTAGTGCTATCAGAGCTTTGATTTTTATATTCGGCATATTTTCGCCTTAAGTGTTAGTTTTGTGTTTTCTAGTTATGATTATTATACCGTTACGTTGCAAAACTATCTTTACTTTCAAACTTAAGCAACGTTGAGATTAGAGAGAAGCAACTCTATGGCATTTTAAGTTATATAGAATAGTCCCATAAGTGGGTTATGTGTGCAAGATGCCGTTTATAAAGGTATGATAACATTGCATCACATTTAAACATTGATTTATTTCCATAGCACAGAAGTACGTACCGCAACCAACAGTAGCTATTACTTGTCAATAGCAATAATTTTTATTGATAATAGCTGCCTTTAGTTCGAAAATGTCCGGCTCTGTGTTACAATTTATTATATAATAACGAGCATAGCTCGTTATGAGGTTTAACCTTAATAAGGGGAAATTTCCTATATTCAGTATGGAAAAAAATTGGGTGCAAAGATACTACGGCCCAGCTCATGAAATCCAAATGAAATTACATAGAACAAAGCAGGGAACCATGGCCGACATTTATTCATATCCGGCCGACGTCACATCCGTCCAAATCAAGCTGGTTCCCGAGATAACGACAATAACTTTTGTGTTTACAGTAAAGGCTGATAACCAGAACCTATCGGCTACGATTCCCTTGTTTTGGTCAAATTACGCTAAATACATCCGCGGACCCTTTGATCTACACTACTGAAGTCCCTAAATAAACCTTTGTTTGTGAAGAAATGAGTGTATACCATCACCAGTGTGTATTGAATATATGACAATGAGTTTAAATGCATTGCGAATGTGTATAGGATGCACTGGAAATGATTGATTTGATGACTTTTATTTTTTTGACCTTGTCTGAAAGTGAAAGTAGAGAATGCTAAACACCGGTTTGTCCGGGACCTTTTTTGTCGTAAATGACAGTAACCATTTTCGCCTGGTGAGTTCTTTCTTGCATAATACATGACCCCACATTTTCTTTGGATTGCTTTAAAGCTAAGAGGTAACTCTTTTCAATGATATATGGTGTTCTCTATGGAAAATGCTTAGAAAGTGTGACAATTGATGACTGAAGTTGGTCGATTTACATGGAAACAAAGAAGGAATTTATTTAGTGTATTGTGACCTTTTAGGTAAGAATTTTTATCTCTCTCGTTCGTAACATATATTAACACAGACAATATCATTTTGGCGTTCTTGTAGGTAAAGATATAAGATCTAGCTGTATTGTAAATTTGAATGTTTTGCATTCATTGACGGATGTTCCTTGCGATGGAATAACTGTCTGATCCAAGATGCTCTTCGTGGTAAATTTGTTTCACTAGATCAATGACAATGCTTCACAGACCTACTAAAGTCGTCAGTCCTTCTGACAAAACTCCTTTGGACGGTCAAAGATCGATGCAAAAATTGGTTGAACATACACCCTGTGACACAAATCAGAGACATGTATTTATGTCTCTGCCCAAATACACCAGAACAATGTTCAAGTCCCTATGCATAAATGTCACAAAAATAGCACATGTATAAGAACGTAAATCTATTTTTAGAAGTGTTCTCGAGTGCAGATTGTTTACACATTTAATGACGTAATATCTTACGTGTCTACTGCATGGCATCCACTTCATTTTTTAGTGGTGAACACATTTGCAATGTGGACGGAATATTTAAGACTAATGGCTAATCAGGTAAAACTAACAGCTTTTTAGGCGAAAAGAACCCAAGAAGAAACGTCCCCAGTGTATTCAAGAGACATATCGGGTGTCCAAAAAAGGAAGTTTGAACAAGTTTTCTAAAAGCCTTGACTGGAGACACATATCCGTGGCCGAGACGGATTTATATAGGCATGCCTTGTGCTGTGTGTCCTTAACAAAATTTTAAAACATATTTTTACAATTGATAAATGGATGTGATAATCAAAAATTAATCTTAACAAGGCACATTGCATGTCAGGACGGTAGCCAGAAATCTCGACCCAAAGAATTCTCGACCCCATTATCGGATTATATAGGTGTGAATGGATGGTTTAACAAACAGGTGTCATAAACAAAATACTGATTATTGATACTTACTTACCTGTTGATTGATTATTTAAATGATCTCGATGTGTTCTAAATAGTTAATCTGCTGCGGACGACTTTGAAAACATTTGGTGAGAAAAGGAGAATATGTACATGACAGGTTGACTTCTGGCTAAGGTATAGTTATATTAATGAATAAGGAAGATTGTGAGAAAAGGAGGAAATGTCCTCTATCAAACAATACTTCAAATCTGAAGAATACTTTGAAAACCATGATATAGGATAATTTATAACAATGTTGAAACATACATCATTATTACATTAATCATTATCTAAATGTAGTGATTATACAACAAAAGAACCATCATCCATTCACACCTATATAAACAGGGGTCTAAATTGGGGTCGACTATTCTTAGGAAATTGGGGTCGAGAATTCTGGAAGCCGTCGGGACCACTGTGATGCTTTAAAAGAATCCATCCTGCAGCTAAACATCATTCAAGTAAGTATATTAGAAAATGCACAATTGATTTTAATTCAAAAGCATTGTGAGAAGTATAATTGCATATTGTCAACAATTTGACCTTTTTTCACAATGCTTTCAAACATCATATGCTGTAAGGTCAAATGTCATCTTCATAAGATAAACACAAATGTAAGTTACATCTGTATCATCAGTAATTATAATAATCCTATGTCAATTAAAATGTTGATTTATCTTTGATTGTCAACAATATCTGTATAAACCCCTCAATGGCTACTTTTTCTGAACACAAGTGGGGAATTGGCCCCTTTTCAAAAAATTATAGAAGCATCTTTGCCCAAATATACTCAAATGAAAAATGTATAAAAATACCAAAATACACCGGAATCCTCAAAGTCTACCTAATTCTTAAAAAAATGCCCCAAATACCTGAATCAGAATTCAGTGAAGATTGGGATTTTCCGCACAAATTGGGCGAGAACTGGTTGTATCTCCAGAACATTGTGCGTGATTAATATAAGATTAAAGCTTGTTACACAATTGATGTAAAAAAGATAAGTTTAAAGTCACTGGTTTAAAGGAATAATCTAGATAAGACTGCACAGGGGTACAAACTGGTCTAAAACAAAACTGGTTGCAGAACCCAAAGCTTGGCTTTTTGACATAACTAATATACATGTATATTGTTTTCAATTCTGGTCTATTTTTTAAATATTAGGCTTTTTAAAAGGAAAAAGGTATAAATAGTGTTTGTAATCTCATTCTTTAATTTATCATTTCGTTTTATATAATATTAGTTATTTGGTCCCAGTATTTTTAAAATTCCTAGTATTAAACCCACTATTATAATGAAATGAAACAATATCAATTTGTTTTGCTTATGAAAGGTGGTTGATGAATAAATCAGTTATTTGGTCTGTTACTGACCCATTACGGAACAATTTTGTGTTCAATTTCATAAACACAATTTACAGTTGTAATATTGTTAGTGGTTTCCGTGATTTTGAGATAGAAAAAGGTGAATCGATGAGTGGCGGCCGTTTTGTCGACTATTGACTTTGCAGTTATTGTCTGATGTCATTTATTATAACTGCATCAAGTTTTATTTTAAAACTGAATGGATTTAGAACGTCCCATACAATCATGGAATAACAGTTCTGATGGCGATTACTGGAGAGGAAATTCATATAAGCAGTAAGTGATATACCCCTGCAGTTAGTGATATACCCCTTGGTCATTGGTACCTGTCTATACAATGAAAATATCATGCATCTTTGACTGTGGGATAATATTCTTTCCTGCATACACATCAAAACAGTAAATGGATTGAGATCAACCTGTACAATCATGGAATCACAGCTGTTATGGCGATAATGGGAGAAGAAGTTCATATAGGCAGTTAGTGATATACCCATTGGTCATTGGTGCCTGTCAAAACAATGAAAATTGCATGCATCTTTGACTGTGGGATATAACTTCCTGCATCAACATCAAACAAGGGAATATATTGAGAGAAACCCATTTACTGATGGAATTACAGCCGTTATGAGGAGGACAGGAGAGGAACTTCAGCTGATTACCTTTATTACTAATGGATTCATACAAGGTAATCTTTTTTAATGGATAAGTTTATCAAAATCATATCAAGCTTGTTTTATCTAATTAAATGTAGTATATAAAGGAAGTCCTGTTTTTTTATTGCACAGTTTGTGTTTTTTATGATCAGGTTTTGTCTGATGTCCTTTGGTCACATGCCATCAACAATTGCCTTGTGAACAATCTACAGGCAACATTTTACAACATCCAATATGAATGAAAGTTTATCAGAAAAGCATCTCCATCAAATCTTGGCCAAGTTATAGACTGGGTCCTGTGAGGTGAAAAACTAGGTTTCAATGTCAATTTGAAGGAACATATTGAAAACACTCTGGATGCCTTATTTTAAACTTAAGCATGTTGAGATGTTTTCAGAATAACTGTTTTGATGATATCTAGGCTAAGTTTAAATATATTCGGTCATAAACTAGGTCATGTTGGGTCATAAACTAAGCAAATTGAAGGAAAATCTTGTTAGTCTAGAAACTACACTTTGCCTTGTACAGCTTGATGCTTTGTCAGAATGTTTGTCTTGACAATATCTAGACCTAGTAAGAATAAGGGTCATGGTGGGTCAAAAACTAGGTCACTAGACCAAAATGAAGTAACATTTTGTTAACACTCAGACATTTTGAATGCTGCATTTTTTATTTTAACATGTTGAAATTTTGTCAGAACTGGTGTTTTGGTGAAATCTAAATTAAAATATAGGTCATGTTGGATAAAACCAACAATGAATTCCAAAGAAAAACATTTGAGAAAAAGCTTGTAAACAGCTTGACCTCAAGGTTTGATTCAGCATCTTGAAACTTTGTCAGAATGTTCGCCTGATGATAATTGATATCTAAACCAAGTTCAAATATTGGTCAAGTCGGGTCAAACATAAGGTCACTAGACCAAATTAAAAGAAAATCTTGTTAACACTCTGACAGCTGTTCTTTTAATGTTAGCATGTTGAAACTTTGGCAGAATAGATATTTTGAACATTGCTTTTAACCCAGAAACTATGTCACTAAGCCTAATTGAAGGAAAAACTTGTTTACACTATTTACTTATTTTACCTTTCTGTATTGATTATGTTCATGTGATGAATTGAATGTTAAAATTGTTGAAGTTGACTTTGCACCAAGAGATAAAGTAGGAATAGTGTACAACAGCTGTCTCAGTTCCGACAGCTTGAAACAGATTCCTTTATCATGGTAGTCACATACCTACAGGTTAGACCCATAATAGACGCTGTGCTCGTGATGAGGCTTTGCCTTTTTCATATTAATTCAATTAATATTGTATTCGCCGTAAATGTGCAAACTACCGTGTACAATGGTATGATAACATTTCGTGACATTGAAATATTTATTACCTATGTCATATTGTCATATTTCTTTCCACAGCACAGACCCACGTACAGCCAGCAACAGTAGCTGTCTCTTTGTCAATAGTAATAGAGTTTTTGTAAGTTGGTTTTGGTTAGTCAATGTACGGCATTTGTGTTACAATATATTACATATAATAAATGATGCAGTTCATTATTCCAGTAGTCGTTCATTTCCTGATTATAAAGAATCTATACTTTCATACGGAAGCATTTACTAGATAAGACAGTAGCCACTCCTTGACATTTTAATTCACACCGTTTTGTATATTCGCCTTATGTATGCAAAATACCCTTTTAAAAAAGTATGATATTATTTCGTGACGTAGTGCTCTTGTTAAATGTTTGCTTCATTAGCCAATGTAAGGCCTTTGTTTTACAATGTATTGTATATAATAATGCAGTTAATTATTCGCGTAGTCATTCATTTCCAGATTATAAAGAGTACCCGTTAGTCACTTTTATTATATTCGGTACATTTTCGCCTGAAGTCTTAGTTTTGTGGTTTCAAGTTAGGATTATTATTCCGTTACGTTCAGCGCAGGCATTTGCCAAATCATCTATACTTTCAAACGGAAGCAATGTTTAGATTAGACAGAAGCAACTTTAAGACATTTTAAGTTATATAGCATGTTCCCATAAGTGGGTTATGTGTGCAAGATGCCGTGTATAAAGGTATGATAAAATTTCATCACATTTAAATATTGATTTATTTCAATCGCACAGAAGTACGGGTCAAAACCAACAGTAGGTATTATTTGTCAATAGCAATATTGTTATTATTAAAAACTGCCTTTAGTAAGAAAATGTGCGGCTTCTGTGTTACAATGTATTATATATAATAATTCAGTTAATATTGTATTCGCCTTAAATGTGCAAACTACCGTGTACAATGGTATGATAACATTTCGTGACATATATATGTAGTTCATTGTTCCAGTAGTCGTTCATTTCCAGATTATAAAGAATCTATAATTTCATACGGAAGCGTTTACTACATAATACAATAGCCTCTCCTTGACATTTTAATTCACACCGTATGGTATATTCGCCTTAAGCGTGCAAAATATCGTCTAAAAAGGTATGATACTATTTCGTGACGTAGTGTTCTTGTTAAATGTTGCTTCCGTTAGCCAATGTACGGCCTTTTTCTTACAATATATTGTAAAAAATAATGCAGTTAATTGTTCAGGTAGTCGTTCATATCCAGTTTACAAAGAACCCCCTAGTCACTTTTTTTATATTCGGCATATTTTCGCCTTAAGTGTTAGTTTTGTGTTTTCTAGTTATGATTATTATACCGTTACGTTGCCAAATTATCTATACTTTCAAATTTAAGCAACGTTGAGATTAGACAGAAGCAACTCTATGGCATTTTAAGTTATATAGAATGTTCCCATACGTGGGTTATGTGTGCAAGATGCTGTGTATAAAACAGTGATTAAACTTCATTATTAAAAGGAAATACAGTATTAAAAATGATGTAGGGGATGGGAAACAAGAGAGAATCATTTCTCTTGTGTATGTAAATGGCAACTTAGCGCGGTATGCTCTAGTACAGTACTTAGGACATTGGAGTATCCGTTTAAAACCGCATAAAAATAGCAAATCTTGTAACGTTTACATAAGGACCAAGTCTTCAATTATGGAAAAGAGCAGAAATCTTTCAGAGAACCGTTCAGCGAAGGAAGTGATCAATTTGATAGATTCCGAAAATGAAAATTTAATGAATGATGCAACCCTTGGAGATCTGCCACAGAACAGACAACAAATATACAACATAAAGAAGAAAATACCAACAGCTACAAAATCGCGAAATACAGGTCCTGTGAAAACAGATGACTTTCAGAAATTAATCCTGTCTATGGATACTCAGAAATTTTTGAGGGATATCGATTTTTCATTCAGAGAAATGAAGGGGAAAATTACACCAAATACGTTCGCAGCAACGACCAACAATCTAAATATGGTGAAGATATATTGCTCTACATCTTCAAGTCACAAAGCTCAACTGGCGATTGATATGACATACAAAGTTGGGCCATTTTATACCACATGCATGTCTATGGCTCACCCGGCATTTGTTCACAAGAATCACCTTTCGAGACACCCCTCGATATTTGTTGGAATGATGACCAGCACCACAAGAACGCTACAAGATTATACATACTTGTCAAGTCAGCTTAAGAAAAATGGAGTTAAACACTTAATTTATGGAACGGATGGAGAGGTGGCTCTTGAAAAGGGATTTGAGGATGTCCGGTGTGGGTATTGGTACTTTGCGAAACGGAACGAAACGAGATAGGAAAAGAGCCCTAATTTGGTTACAAATGTATTATGTAATTCAAGATGCTGACAGTAAGAATTCAAATAGAAATAGGTGAATCATATTTCATTACAAGTAGTTACATGCAAGGAACTAAGTATTCCCTTCACGAACATACAAATTCTCCTTCATACATAAAAAAAGATAAGTTGCAGATCCAAGCTTTCATTTTTTATAAATATATATTGTCTCGTTTCGTTCCGTTTCGCAAATTACCAATACCTGTGTGGGTATTTGTACTTTGCGAAACGGAACGAAACGAGATAGGAAAAGCTAATTTGGTTATATAGGTATTATGTGATTCAAGATGATGACAACTACAGCGTAAAAAAGTAGTTTGAAGAATAATCATATTTTATAACACGCATGTACATGCAAGGAAATATGCAAAAAGTCTTCCCTTCACAAACATACAAATTTTCCTATAATCTAATAACATAGAAAGGCGACTTGCAGATCCAGGCTCGGCAATTATAATTACATATATAAAACCATAAATGATTATTCGATATGCCCGGCAGTATTGCATGTCGAGGTTATTTATGAAGGTACATGTATCTATGAAAGTATGAGAGTATGTACATTGTTCATACATAGGGAGTCAGTGGCGCAGTGGTTAGCAGGTTGGACTACAACACCAGCGATCCGGGTTCGATTCCCGGGCGCAGCTGATATCACGACTAGTGTTCAGTGCTCGGTGATTTACTTAAATGGGTCTTGTTTCCAGCAGTATCGGCCTAGACTGGATGCTGGGGAGGTATATATGACGCCTGCCATGGAATCGGCTGGAAATAAGTTGTTCCATCCATTCCAAGTGGGGACTTTCGACGACTACCCACGTTAAACAAGAAACTTTACCTTTACTTTTAGTAAAGTGTTGCATGGTACCAGTAATTTCTAGTCATGGCGTTGATGAGCTGTCGCCAATTTCTTGAATAATATTGACTTGCAAATCCTTGCGATCATTATTGTACATGCAAGCATAAACGATTATTAGATATGAATTCCTGAAAAACATTTCATGTAAATAAATTAAATCTTTCTCGTTTCGTTCCGTTTCGCAAAGTACCAATACCTGTGTGGGTATTGGTACTTTGCGTAACGGAACGAAACAAGACAGAATTTCTTTCATTTCTTTACGTTCTGCGTGTGAGTTTCATCATTCGACAGCTTATGTTTACAAGACTTTATATATATCCGGTACATCATATAAGGTTGCTCTGGTTAACATACTAGTGTGCTCGTTAACAGATGTATGCATTTATAATTGTTTTGTTCCGTTTCGCAAAGTACCAATACCTGTGTGGGTATTGGTACTTTGCGTAACGGAACGAAACAAGACAGAATTTCTTTCATTTCTTTACGTTCTGCGTGTGAGTTTCATCATTCGACAGCTTGTGTTTACAAGACTTTATATATATCCGGTACATCATATAAGGTTGCTCTGGTTCAAATACTAGTGATGTATGCATTTATAATCATTCAGTGTTATGCTTTTAACTACAGAGAAAAAGATAGGGTTTTGTTCCTTTTCACCGATATATCTAACCTCTTTTAATTGTTGTTTCGTTCCGTTTCGCAAAATACCAATACCTGTGTGGGTAATGGTACTTTACGTAACGGAACGGAACATGACTAAAAACATTGTTCATACTTGATGTTTTGCGTATTATGAGTTTCATCGGACATTATACACCATTCGACTATGATTATACAGGGTTCACGTAATTTACTATTATGATTATATTGCTTTTTAGAATTTAAATTTGATTTCTTAACTTCCCCTATATGGTGCCCCTCGTTCCGTTTCGTTCCGTTCCGTTTCGCAAAGTACCAATAGCCAAATTAAGTGCTAGGGAACACAAAGAAGCAGACAAAACAAAGGTAAACAAGAGGGCAATGATGGCCCTGGATCGCTCACCATTTTTTTTTTCCACTTAAGCCATAAAAGCACCGCCCCCTGGTGGCCATAGTTTTCGACCCATCAACATGGCTTGAAAGAATCTGATAGAGGGTCACCCTAGAAACATTTCTACAAAATTATTTGAAAATCGGCCAGACAATTTCGGAGGAGCAGATTTAAGTTTTCACTATAGCTATATAAGTCAAAATAGCGCTGCCGTGTGGCGGCCATGTTTTTCAACCAATCAACATGGCTTGAAGGAATCAGATAGGGGGTCACTTCAGGAACATTTCTGGAAAATTAATTGAAAATCGGCCCGACACTTTCGGAGAAAAAGAATTTTTAATTTTTTCACTATAGCCATATAAGGCAAAATAGCCCCGCCCCCTGGCGGCCATGTTTTTTCGACAAATCAACTTGGCCTGAAGAAATCTGATAGTGGGTCAATTAAGGAACATTTCTACAAAATTATTTGAAAATTGGCCTGACACTTTCGGAGGAGAAGATTTTTAAAGTTTTCTTTTAAGTTTTCACTATTGCCATATAAGGCAAAATAGCCCTGCCCTGTGGCGGCCATGTTTTTCGACCAATCAAACTGGCTTGAAGGAATCTAATAGGGGGTCACTTAAGGAACATTTCTGGAAAATTAATTGAAAATCAGCTGGACACTTTTGGAGGAGATTTTTTAAGTTTTCACTATAGCCATATAAGGCAAAATAGACCTGCCCTGTGGCGGCCATGTTTTTCGACCAATCAAAATGGTTTTAAGGAATCTAATAGGGGGTCACTTAAGGAACATTTCTGGAAAATTAATTGAAAATCAGCCAGACACTTTCGTCGAAGGAGATTTTTTAAGTTTTCACTATAGCCATATAAGGCAAAATAGCCCCGCGGGCCGCCCCCTGGCGGCCATGTTTTTCGACAAATCAACTTGGCCTGAAGAGATCTGATAGTGGGTCAATTAAGGAACATTTCTACAAAATTATTTGAAAATCTGCCAACCGGTTTGGGAGAAGAAGAATTTTAAAGTTATTTTTCGTTTCGTTGCCATGGAAACCAGAATTCTGCATGGATCCCAAAATTTTGAAGGAATTCTGGTAAGGTCATTGAGAGGATGCAGTTTCATCCCAATTGACCCACTGGTTACTGAGGAGAAGAAGTTGACGGACGACGGACGCCGGACAAAAGGCGATCACAATAACTCACCTTGAGCACTTCGTGCTCTGGCGAGCTAAAAATCATGATGTCTCCGATACTGTAGTGGCTTGCTTTGACCTTGAGGAAATTCTTTTAACACCACAGTCATTTTAATCGTGTTTGTATTATAAACGGAGACTCAATTCATTTAATCTAACCATTTATGACATGGGCTACACTAATGGTCACTGCTATATTTGGAATGAATCCATAGCAAGTAGAGGAGCATGTGAAATTGCCTCTTGTCTCTTTCATTTTATCAAAGAAAAAGAAACATTTTATTTTTTACAGCGACAATTGTGCAGCACAAAATAAGGACCGGTTTTATGTAAGCATGTTGTGGCTTTGCATGCAGAGGTTCAACCTTCTGTCTATCACACATAAGTATTTAGAGAAGGGGCACACTCAGAATGAGGGAGATTCTATCCATGCTTCTTATATAGAACATGCCAGCAGAAATATTTCTGTGTATACAACCTCACAGTGGGCAGCAACTGTTAGAAGTGCGAGACCAAGAAAACCTTACTATGTTACGGAAATGAGATTAATAGATTTTTATAATTTCAAAAGTCTTGCCCTGAAAATCAAGAATATTCAAATAAACACTAAGAATAGTAAGGTATAATTATTGGGAATCAATAAAAAATATTGACATTTGTATTGTTTGCCCCCAATCAGTTCAACTATCAGTCTGATTATGATGGAGAAGTATTCACTTGTGATCTTTTCCATAAATCTCATCAGACCACACCTACTCCATCCATTATTGAACTAGAACAATAATTGAGGGATCATTTTAACCCAATCCCTAGAGCAAAGTATGTAGATCTTTTGACTCTATGCCAGAACAAGAGGGCCATGATGGCCCTGGATCGCTCACCTGATTGTTTTTTCTTCACTTTAGCCATATAAGCCCCGCCCCTGGCGGCCATAGTTTTCGACCAATCAACATGGCTTGAAGGAATCTGATAGAAGGTCACCCTAGGAATCTTTCTATAAAATTATTGGAAAATCGGCCAAATACTTTTGGAGAAGAAGATTTTTTAAGTTTTCACTATAGCCATATAAGGCAAAATAGCCCCGCCCCCTGGCGGCCATGTTTTTTTTTAACCAATCAACATGGCTTGAAGGAATCTGATAGTGGGTCACTTAGGCAACATTTCTACAAAATAATTTGAAAATCGGCCCGACACTTTCGGAGGAGAAGATATAGTTTTCACTATAGCCATATAAGGCAAAATATGTCTGTAATGGTTTTGACAAAAAAGTGAATTGGTACAAAAAGCTTAACCAAGGTGTGACACAAACGCCAACGCCGAGGCGAGTAGTATAGTAGCCTTTTCTTCGAAAAATCGAGCTAAAAACGAATGAAGCAGAAACAAGCAGATAACAATAATAAGTGGTTTACTATTTTCTATAGTATATTTTATGCTTGCTCGAATATAATGAATAAGCATACTGTTTATTCCAAGCAGTGACGTAATACGAACACAAGATGAATGAAGGCGATTTAGCGTACATAGTCTGCAGTCCCTCCCCTAGCATAGAAAGTCGGAACCAGACTATGTTTATCGCGCCTATTTTTGGTTCCCGGTTTGAGATACTGTTGAAATTATAAAGGATATGAGGCAGGTAACCAAATTAAGTGGAATGGTTTACTATTTTTCCTGTTTAGACTAGATACAGTATGAATTTCGCTAAAACAGAAAAGATTGTTGGATGAAATGGCAAGAATAGGTAATTGGGAATCTTAGCCACCAAATGTTCTTCAACCACAATAGTTACAAATAGAAAATATATAAATGTCCTTTTGTATATTTATTTTTTCTAGTTTAATAATAGTTTTCATAATTTTTTAAAATAAACAGACATTGGATTAATATACCGGCCTTTGTCTTTTTTTTTAATTTGTAAAACTGACACATGTATATAGAGTGTAAAAGAGATGTTTTAAAAGTGATTGACCTTTGTAAAAGAGATGTTTTAAAAGTGATTGACCTTATATTCATGTATTTAATAAGGACAAAGAGAAATCCCAATATGTGATCACACTGGCAGGTCTATAAATCTCTCCTTGTGCTAAATTTTAAAGCATCCCTACTTCCAATAAATACGTCGAAAGGACTTGATTTTAAAGAGGGCGCTAATTCAAATTTCAACAAGAAACCGCTGAAGACGGTAAGGCCGGGTTGTCGGCAATTTGACCGTGAAAATCGACAAAAATCAAGGTAACCATAGAAATCAATAGAACTTGATACTGGTTACCTTCAGGCAAAGTTTCAAGATTGTAACCCTTTCCAGTGCTGAGATTTTGACTCAACCTGAAACTTTAACCAAATTGCCTCAACCTGAAACTTTAACCAAAATGTTGACGGACAGACAGACGGACGGACGGAGCTAAAAACAGGTTCAACACTCTTGAGGCTTGAGGAATTAATGTCTGGCCATGGGACATAATTATGAAAGGACCAGTCAGAATGGAGCAAATGTTCGGCCTGCAACCGTTGATGGTTCTTGTAGCTGGTAGTACAACAGTGCACATTTTCAGGCCTGTGCAAAACTAAATGGGTGCATGAAAAAATGAATGAATGAATGTATATTGTTTTATGGCGCATCGACAGCTAAGGTCATTTAGCGCGCAATTAAATTTAATTATTCATGATCCCTGGGTAAACAAACCAGTACTAGGCTAGAAAATGTGCCTTGCCCAAGGGCACTCCACTATGACCGTAGTGCCGCGACCGGGGATCGAACCCGGGACACCCGGTTTCGAAATCCCCGACGCTAACCACAGCGGATTCCTGGGTGCATGAAAGAAGAAAAGGGTTTATAACAAAGTTATACTTTCATTTAATGAGACTAATAGTTGGGATGTTCTTTAAATGTGTGTAGAAAAAATTAATTTAATAGGTACATTTTTGAAATTTCAGTTAAGGATCAGCAGATAAAAGTATTCAATACATGTTATATCCTTTTATTTTTTTGTTATCTTTTGTTAATGAAATCTTAAATTATAAGCTATTTTGGAACAACCCTCGTTTTAACTATTATTTATTTTCAGATTTTTTTCAGAATTTATCGAAAACTTATTCAAATGTAAAACGAAGCAGAAACAACGATGTACACCTGCAAAATTTGTTTGAAGGAGTTTCGTTTTTACGGAAACGACACCGTCCACCTCCGAGTTCATAGCGGCGTTAAACCATATGAGTGTGAAACCTGCATGAAATGTTTCATTCAACTGAACAGTTTGAAACTCCACCGCCTTGTTCACTAGGAGGAGAAACCAAATGCTTGTGATATATGCGGACAGACATTTCGGTATATTGCAAACGTTCCAACACACTCACGGATACATTTAAACACTAAGCCATTCAGTTGTCCACATTGTGAGAAGACGTTCACGCAATCCGGCGCAAGAAATACTCATGTTAAAACCCACGATTAAGCTAAAAAGCAAACCAAATCTAAAATGAACATGTGAGTTTATGTAAAACAATAGACCCCAGGGGAGGGGTCAATATTGACCCCAGGGCTATAATTTGAACAATCTTGGTAGAGGTCCACTAGATGATGCTAGATACCCAATATCAAAGGCCTGGGCCCTCTACTCTTAGACAAGAAGATTTTTAAAGCTTTTTCCCTATATGAGTCTATGAACAAGAGGACCATGATGGTCCTATATCGCTCACCTGATTTAATCAAACTTAAAAGTTTTCAGTGTTATTTGTCTATACATATATACGGAAAACAAGCAACACCCCCTTGTGGCCATGTTTATCATCCTATCAAAATAATTTGAACAGTCTAAGTAGAGGGGCACCCAAAGAAAATCATGGCAAATGGACAAGAATATTTTTAAAGTGTTTACCTTAACAAGTCTATGTACAAGAGGACCATGATGGTCCCATATCGCTCACCTGATTAAATCAAACTAAAAAGTTTTCAGTGTTCTTTGTCTATACATATATACGGAAAACAAGCAACACCCCCTGGTGGCCATGTTTATCATCCTATCAAAATAATTTGAACAGTCTAAATAGAGGGGCACCCAAAGAACATTAAATGGCAGATGGACAAGAATATTTTTAAAGTGTTAACCTTAACAAGTCTATGTAAAACAAGTGATCCCCAGGGTGGAGCCCTTTTTGACACAGGGCTATAGTTTGAACAAGCTTGGTAGAGGTCCACTAGATGATGCTACATATCAAATCTCTTTTAGACAAGAAGAATTTTTAAGTTTTTTCCCTATATGAGTCTATGTAAAACAAGTGACCCCTGGGGAGGGGTAAATTTTGACCCCAGGGCTATCATTTGAACAATCTAGGTAGAGGTCTACTAGATGATGCTACATACCAAATATCAAAGGCCTGGGCCTTCTACTTTGAGACAAGAAGACTTTTAAAGTTTTTCCCCCATCTATGTCAAACAAGTGACCCCCGGGGAGGGGTCATTTTTGAACCCAGGGCTATAATTCCTGGTAGAGGTTCACTAGATGATGCTACATACCAAATATCAAAGGCCTGGACCCTTTACTTTTAGACAAGAAGTTTTTTAAGTTTTTTCTCTATATGACTCTATGTAAAACAATAGACCCCAGGGGAGGGGTCATTTTGACCCCAGGGCTATAATTTGAACAATCTTGGTAGAGGTCAACTAGATGATGCTACATACCCAATATCAAGGGCCAGGCCCCTCTACTTTTAGACAAGAAGATTTTTTAAAAAAATTCCCCTATATGAGTCTAGGTAAAACAAGTGAATCCCGGTATGGGGTCATTTTTTACCCCAGGGCTATTATTTGAACAATCTTGGTAGAGGTCCACTAGATGATGCTACATACCAAATATCAAAGGCATGGGCCTTCTACTTTCAGACAAGAAGATTTTTAAAGTTTTTTCCCTTTTGAGTCTATGAAAAACAAGTGACCCCAGACCCCAGGGCTATAATTTGAACAATCTTGGTATAGGTTCACTAGATGATGCTACATACCAAATATCAAAGGCATTGGCCTTCTACTTACAGACAAGAAGATTTTTTAAGTTTTTTCCCTATATGAGTCTATAACAAGAGGACCTGATTTAATCAAACTTAAAAGTTTTCAGTGTTCTTTGTCTATACATATATACGGAAAACAAGCAACACACCCTGGTGGCCATGTTTATCATCCTATCAAAACTAGAGATTGCTTTTTTGAAAAAGCGCTTGTCTCCCCATTTGTGTGGTCGTAGGGGAGGAAAAGAAATGATTGAGATGAATTTTGTAGTTCACCTAGTGACTTCAAAATCAATGGGTCATTTGCTGGTGGTGAACAACCTGCACACCAAGTATGAAGTTTCTTCAGTTATTGAGCGGAAACCATTTTTCAACCCAAGGTCACAGTGAACTTGACCTATGACCTACTAATCAAAATTAATAGGGGTCATCTACAGGTTAGGACCAACCTGCACACCAAGTATGAAGTTCCTGGGCATAAGCGTTCTTGGGTTATTGAGTAAAAAACGTTTTTCAGCTGAAGGTTACCATGACCTTGACCTTTGTTCTTGTGACCTCAAAATCAAACAAAATCAATAAGGGTCATCTACTGGTTAGGACCGACCTGCGCACCAGGTATGAAGTTCCTCGACATAAGCATTCTTTAGTTATTGAGTGGAAAACATTGTTCAGCTGACCTTGACCTTTGACCTGGTGACCTCAAAATCAATAGGGGTCATCTGCTGGTGATGACCAACCTGCACACTAAGTTTTAACTTCCATGGCCAAAGCATTCTACAGTTATTAAGCAAAAACAATTTGTCAGCTCATTTTTACTGTGACCTTTCAGCTCAAGGTCACTGTGACCTTGACTTTAGACGTACTGACCTCAAATCAATAAGGGTCTTGTACTAGGCATGGCCAACCTGCATACCAAGTATGGAGTTCCTCGGTTAATGAGCGGAAACCATTTTTTACCTCACATGGTCACCATGACCTTGACCTTTGACCTTCTGACATTAAAATCAATAGGGGTCATCTACTAGTCATGACAAACCTGCATACTAAGTATGAAGTTCCTACGCCCAAGCATTCTTCAGTTATTGAGCAGAAACAAGTGTGATGACATGACCTTGACCACTGTGACCTTGACCTTTGACCTAGTGACCTCAAAATCAATAGGGGTCATTTGCTGGTGGTGACCAACATGCACAACAAGTATGAAGTTCCTGGGCCCAAGCAAAAACAATTTTTCAGCTCATTGTCAATGTGACCTTTCAGCTCAAGGTCACTGTGACCTCGACTTTAAACATACTGACCTCAAAATCAATAGGGGGCTTCTACTGGGCATGGCCAATCTGCATACCAAGTATGGAGTTCCTCGGCCAAAGCGTTCTTCAGTTATTGAGCGGAAACCATTTTTTACCTCACAAGGTCACCATGACCTTGAACTTTGACCTTCTGACATTAAAATCAATAGGGGTCATATAATAGTCATGACAAACCTGCATACCAAGTATGAAGTTCCTACCCCCAAGCCTTCTTCAGTTATTGAGCAGAAACAAGTGTGACGACATGACCTTGACCTTTGACCTAGTGACCTCAAAACCAATAGAGGTCAATTGCTGGTGGTGACCAACCTGCACACCAAGTATGAAGTTCCTGGGCCCAAGCAAAAACTATTTTTCAGCTCATTGTCAATGTGACCTTTCAGCCCAAGGTCACTGTGACCTTGATTTTATACGTACTGACCTCAAAATCAATAGGGGTCTTCTACTGGGCATGGCCAATCTGCATACCAAGCGTTCTTCAGTTATTGAGCGGAAACCATTCATGGCAAATGGACAAGAATATTTCTAAAGTGTTTACATTAACAAGTCTATGTAAAGCAAGTGAACCCCAGGGTGGAGCCATTTTTGACCCAGAGCTATAATTTGAACAATCTTGGTAGAGGTTCACTAGATGATGCTACATACTAAATATCAAAGGCATGTGCCTTCTACTTTCAGACAAGAAGATTTTTTAAGTTTTTCTCTATACGAGTCTATGTAAAACAATAGACCCAGGGGAGGGATCATTTTTGACCCCAGGGCTACAATTTGAACACTTTTGGTACAGGTCCACTAGATGATGCTACATACCAAATATCAAAGGCCTGGGCCCTCCACTCTTAGACAAGAATATTTTTAAAGTTTTTTCCCTATATGAGTCTATGAAAAACAAGTGACCTCTGGGGAGGGGTCATTTTGACCCCAAGGCTATAACTTGAACAATCTTGGTAGAGGTTCACTAGATGATGCTACATACCAAATATCAAAGGCATGGGCCTTCTACTTTCAGACAAGAAGATTTTTTAAAGTTTTTTCCCTATATGAGTCTATGAAAAACAGTAGACCCCAAGGGAGGGGTCATTTTTTACCCCAGGGCTATTATTTGAACACTTTTGGTAGAGGTCCACTAGATGATGCTACATACCAAATATCAAAGGCCTGGGCCCTCTACTCTTAGACAAGAAGATTTTTAAAGTTTTTTCCCTATATGAGTTTATGAAAAACAAGTGACCCCTTGGGAGGGGTCATTTTTGACCCCAGGGCTATAACTTGAACAATCTTCATAGAGGTTCACTAGATGATGCTACATACCAAATATCAAAGGCATGGGCCTTCTGCTTTCAGACAAGATGATTTGTTTAAGTTTTTTCCCTATATGAGTCAATGAAAAAGAAGTGACCCCTGGGGAGGGGTCATTTTTGACCCCAGGCCTATAATTTGAACAATCTTGGTAGAGGTTCACTAGATGATGCTACATACCAAATATCAAAGGCATGGGCCTTTTACTTTTAGACAAGATTTTTTAAGTTTTTTCCCTATATGAGTCTATGAAAAAGAAGTGACCCCCGGGGAGGGGTCATTTTTGACCCCAGGGCTATAATTTGAACAATCTTGGTAGAGGTTCACTAGATGATGCTACATACCAAATATCAAAGGCATGGGACTTCTACTTTCAGACAAGAAGATATTTTAAGTTTTGGTTAATTTCCCCTTTTTTGTTGCCGTGGCAACCAAAGTTCTTTATGGAATAGAATTCTTTGAACAAGTTTGAAAGAGATTCACCCAAGAAACATTCCTGTAAAATTATTTTGAATTTGGTTTAGGAGGAGAAGTAATTTGTAGGAAAATGTGAACGGACGACGACGACGACGGGCGACGGACGGTGAGTGATCACAAAAGCTCACCTTGCACTTTGTGCATAGGTGAGCTAAAAACAAGTGACCCCCCGGGAAGGGGTCAATTTTGACCACAGGGCTATAATTTGAACAATCTTGGTATAGGTTTACTAAACAGGGCTGGCTCTGGCCTAGACAAAATAATAACCATTATTTTTTCATGAACAAAATTAATAGCCAAAGCCAATTGCAGTAATACTGGTGACATTGAGCGGTATTTTTGTTAGTATAATGAAAACAAGCCCCGCTCCCTGGCGGGCATGTTTTTCAACCGAGCGGAAATATTTCAACAAGAGGGCCATGATGGCCCTGGATCGCTCACCTGATCTATAGGATTCATAATATGAAGCATGTAGATTTTAAGGTATAGTATTTCTCTTAACTGTAATAGATGTATAGTGTTGAAATAACATGAATTCATATTTGCTATTTTGATTAACTTGCCATGTTTTTCAACGGATTGGAAATAATTAAACAATCTTCATAGAGGGTGCCCTTAGGAACATAAATTTTGTGCAAAATCATTTTTAAATCGGGCCAGCACTTTTGGACAAGATGTTTTTTTAAGATTTGGCAATTTTCCCCTTTTCTAATGCCGCAGCAACCAAAGTTCTACTTGGAATTAAATTATTTGAACAACATTGAAAGGGGACCACCTTAGGACCATTTCTGTGAAGTTATTTTGAAATCTGGCCAGTACTTTTGGACAAGAAGATTTTTAAAGTTTTAACAATGCACATATAAGGAAAACAAGCCCCACCTCCTTGCGGCCATGTTTTTCAACGGATCGGAAATATTTGAACAAGCTTTATAGGGGGTGCCCCAAGGAACATTTGCGCGAAATAATTTTTAAATCGGGCCAACGCTTATGAACAAGAAGATTTTGCAGCAACAAAAGTTCTACTTGGAATGAAATTCTTTGAACAACTTTGAAAGGGGACCACCTAAGGACCATTTCTGTGAAATGATTTTGAAATCTGGCCAGTACTTTTGAACAAGAAGATTTTTTAAAGTTTTAACAATGCACATATAAATAAGGAAAACAAGCCCCGCCCCCTTGCGGCCATGTTTTTCAACGGATCGGAAATATTTGAACAATCTTGGTAGAGGGTGCCCTAAGGAACATTTGTGCAAAATAATTTTCAAATCGGGCCAGCACATTTGAACAAGTTATTTTGAAATCTGTCCATTGGTTTAGTAGAAGAAGTCATTTGTAGGAAATTGTTAACAGACGGACGGACAGACGACGACGACGACCGGACATTCAGTGATCACAAAAGCTCACCTTGCTAAAAATCTTGGTAGAGAGTGCCCCAGGAACATTTGTGCAAAATCATTTTCAAATCGGGCCAGCACTTTTTGACAAGCAGATTTTTAAAGTTTTAACAATGCACATATAAGGAAAACAAGCTCTATGTTTTTATAACAGATCGGAAATATTTGAAAAATCTTGGTAGAGGGTGCCCCAATAATTTTCAAATCGGGCCAGTACTTTTGGACAAGAAGATTTTTAAAGTTTTAACAATGCACATATAAGGAAAACAAGCTCTTCCCCCCTGGGGGCCATGTTTTTCAACGGATTGGATTTGAACAAAATAATTTTCAAATCGGGCCAGTACTTTTGGACAAGAAGATTTTTTAAGATTTGGCAAATTTCCCCTTTTCTGATGCCGCAGCAACCAAAGTTCTACTTGGAATTAAATTCTTTGAACAACTTTGAAAGGGGACCACCTAAGGACCATTCCTGTGAAGTTATTTTGAAATCTGTCTGTTGGTTTAGTAGGAGAAGTAATTTGTAGGAAATTGTTAACAGACGGACAGACGACGACGACGGAGGCTGGACGATGAGTGATCACAAAAGCTCACCTTGTACTTCGTGCTTAAGCGAGCTAAAAAGGTCTAAATTTCTCTTAGCTGCAAGAAATCTCTTTAATATAGACAAGGTCGAGGAGTACCACGAGAGCCATTCAATGAAATCTTCGTCATGGAAGATCAAAGTTATATTATTTCTGTGTAAGTTTGCTGATTACATGACCTCTCAAGGGATCTTAAACCTAAATCAAGTAATACTGTTCAAAAGCTCTGTGAAAGGGATGCAAAAGTCCTTATCAAAAGGTAAAACGAAGGAACGCATTGTGTCACAGACGCGAAAAAGATGCACTGTTATGAACGTTAACATGTCTGATTTTCTAAATCATGCGATAGTGCGAAATTCTAAAACAACATTAAAGGACAACCTTAGGCTAAACAAGAGCAATCTGCGCTTGAGAAAATTTCTCATTAGTGAAATTATGATTAACTCTGGAGCTAGGGCCGGGGCAATTGCTGGTATGCGAATATCGGAAATAAGACAAGCACGGGAGCTGTTTACCGGAATCAATCCCGCCATTACGGGATTGCAGTTTGTGATCACAAAACTGCATACCAGGGCCCTTTTCAAATTCCCTGTACACTAGAGGAGTTTGCAGCTCTGATCAACGTGTGTGCTTTGACAGAAAGATACTTCGAGCACGTTGATTATCCGTTTGTTACGTTTGAAACAAGTTCGACTCATCCAGAGGGGGACAACCCCTTCACGGTCAGTCGAATTTGTTCAGAACATTCAAAAGCTTGGCAAGAGACGGGGATGCACAGCAAATATGGGGTTTTTGGTTCGACGGACAATAGGAAGAGGATTGCATCTGTCCTATTTGAGAAATTTCCACATATGAGGGAAAGAATTGCAAAACAGTTAAAACACATAGTGCAGACTGAGAAGACTATGTATGACATAGCGATGGGGGGAGTCGAACGCGGTCACGGTTAGGCTTAGTATGGAAGAGGTGGAAAAGGTACGCTTTCCCTTTAATAAGACTAGCCCTGACCGCAGAACAATGGGAAAGGAGATAACCCAACCGGCCCTTGGCAAGGTGACGATTACTCGCCCTGTTCCTTCTGAAAGTTCTGATTGGGAATCAAAGACGTTAGTCTACCCCTTCACATCTTTTTCAAAGGGATTCGGTCGGGGGCCTTAAAGTTTCCTCCTTTGAGACGCATTCGGAACCAAACATGGTCACTAGGTCTGATGTAATTAAACAAATACATCCTCATACAAGTGAAGACAAGACCATGAATTTGGTTGTCAATCTCCCATTATCCCATTCCCCCTTCGGAAAAAGAGGAGTATTCAAATGTTGATATGTTTGAATCCGTCTCCTCTGTTTTCAGTATTGCAACCAGGAACTGTAACCCAAAGACGAAAATGATGCATTGAAGAAAATAGGGTATTAAGCAATGACTGGAAAGTCGAAATAAAAAAATCCACTGAAAGTAAGAAAAAGCCACAAATTAGCAAAATAAAACAACAGCTTTTTTCAGAACCTCTTTTAACTCTTTGCATGCTAAATTATTTTCATCCACTATATTGTCGTCTGCAAAATTTTGAAAAAAAATATATATTTTCCCTAAATGCTTACTGAAATTGAATCGGAGTGGCAAACAGTTTGGATCTCAGATCAGTCCCCACGTTTTGTGGGGACGGATCTGGATCCAAACTGTTTGCAAATGTCATCAACGGGTGACAAAACCTGCCGCTAGCGAGGTAAGAGTTAAAATTTACTTATCGGGAGCTGACACCTACTCAAATTAAAGACAAAATTATACCATGTCTTGTCTTAAATGAATATTTATATCTATTGCTGGGTATTCATGGATTGATTTAATGTAATATATATTTTTTTATTATTATGACCTGAACATCATTTGTAATCATATATGGACGAGGAACTTCTTGTTTGAGTTTAAAATAAAATATGTGTTCTGCTCTGTTCTGTTATATATTGTGCGTTTTTTACTGTCGTCAGTCACTTTCGATAGTAAACTTGAAAAGCTCAGGCATGATGTCTTGTCTACGATAGACGATAAAATGAAGGCAGTAAAAGTAGACATTGACTTACAATGCGCAGTTTTCGAGACCCGGATAGTCAATAGAGGCTGAGATGAGCTCACTGAGAGATGAATGTGCGGCGCACGGGACAGCCAAGGATTTCTCTGTCAACAACTGTGACCTTACCGTAATAGCCGCTAACTTACACGTGCAGCACGGCGAGTCACCAATGGAGATCGCAGAAAGGCTAATCTCAGCTTTTGGTGCAGATGTGGCTAAGAATGTGATTATAAAGGATGCACAACGTCGTAGGGACAGGAACACGGGAAAAGTGCCACCACTCAAGATTTTATTCGAGACAGTGGAACAAAAAGTGCAAGTGTTGAGAGCCAAAAACAAACTAAAGGATCATTCCGGTTACAAAAAAGTGTATCTGTTTGGCAGTAAGTCACACACGGAACGTATTCTGGAATTGAACGCTAAGACGCTACTTTCAGAAATCCCCAATGGAAGGCAGTACAGGGTAACGGCGAACGGATGTATCGTCAAGAAAGATAACTCTGACCAGAACAAAAACGGATCATCGATGAACGATCATGAATAGGAAGGACCCTGGCTAACAGAGAATAACTTATCTATATCTCACATAAATGTAGCTGGATGGACAAAAAGTAACAATAATCTCAGAATTAAACTGTGTGAATACATTAATTCGGATATAATATGTGTTAGTGAAACGCACTTAAAAAAAGATCAAACTATATCTATTGATGGCTATAGGTTCTATGGACACAATCAACAAGGTATACATATCAATGCACCCAAGGGTTCCGGTGGTGTAGCTATTTTTATTAAAGCACACATTTTTGATCAATTCAAAACTGTTGAAGGTATTATTGGTATACAATTGGTTTCCAAGGAAACGGATCACAAAATGACAGTTTTTTGTGTATATTTGTCGCCCGTAAAATTCCCCCTGGGGCAGAAACTCTACAAACTTTTTTGCACACCTCCTTGGTCAAATGTATCTGTTAGAAGACAGTGATGCGGTATTTATTTGTGGCGATCTTAATTCTAGAGTTGGTGGTTGTTCCGACTTTATTAATGAGATTGATAACATACCACAGAGAATTATAATTGATACCACCGTCAATCAGCACGGTCATACTTTTATTGAATTTTTAAATGACTCGAAAATGTGCATGCTTAACGGACGTTTTTGTCGTGGCAGGGACAACTATACCTCTGTAACAACAAAGGGCAAATCAGTGGTCGATTACATTTGTGTACCGCATGACATTTTGAAGTAATTTCTCCAGACAATAATTGATGAAATGCAGTTACATTGTTTGCTAAGAGAAAGTCATGTAAAGTACCAGACCACTCATTTTTGAAGGTCACGTATATTAAGTACATGGCCAGTTGCAGTCGGCCAATTCCAGATTCTTACAGACAGCAATCACGCATCCTATATAGTATGAAGCGGGACAAACTGAATAGAATACCTGATACTTTTCTAAACACTGATTTATCAAGACTTGCTTTACTCAATTTAATTCATAATATTGAATGTTGTAGAGAAAATCAAAACAGTATTGACAATATGTATGATGATTTTTGTAACAATGTTATATCAGATATGAACAAATTCATCCCTTATGATGTAGATTGTTCTAGAAAGACAAGAAAAAGATACAAATACTATAAACCTTACTGGGATGAGCATTTAGAAAATTTATGGAAAAATGTCCGAAGTAAAGAAAAATAATATGTTAAGTTTCATTGTAATAGGTATACTAGACACTTACTTAGGTCTGAATACAAGACAGCCCAGAACATGTTTGACAAGAGCTTAAGAAGGGCTGAGAGAGAATATAACAGGTCTTTGTCAATTGATATTGAAACATCATGTACCAATAACACACACAAATTTTGGAATCAGATTCAACAGCTAGGTCCAAAGAAAAAACAATGTGTACCCATGGAAGTGTATGATGAAATCGACATTTTGATATCTGATGAAAATATGGTTTTTAACAAATGGTCCTGCGAGTTTGAGAATTTATATAATCCTTCATTTTGTGACAATGATTTTGATGATACTTTTTACAACACAGTGTTAAATGAAAAGGATTTTTTAGAAGATAAAATGTTAGATCCGCTTTTTGAGGAAAACATTGATTTGAATAGATCAATTACAAAGCAGGAAGTTGAAAAGGTGGTATATTCAGCAAAAAAGGGTAAAAGTGTGGGCCCAGATCAGATACCGTATGAAGTTCTTAAATCTCCAATTATAATTGATGTACTCCATGCAATGTTTAATATGTGTTTTGATACAGGTATTTTACCGAGTCTATGGCGGAAAGCAATTATCTCATCCATTCCAAAAGACGCTAAGAAAGACAAACGCATACCTCTTAACTATAGGGGAATTAGTCTAATATCTGTCGGAGGTAAATTGTACTCAGCTTTGTTGAACAACAGACTGATTCAATACCTCGATGAAAATAACTTGATAGCGGACGAACAAAATGGTTTTAGACAAAATCGATCATGTGAGGATCACGTGTTTTCATTATCTTCTGTGGTTAAAAACTGATTGTTGCAGAAGAAAGACACTTTTGGTACTTTTATCGATTTGCAAAAAGCATTTGATTCTGTGAATCGAGATATGTTATTGTACAAAATGATTTCTAATGACATTGACGGTAAATTTTACAATTCCTTCAGAATTATATTGTCAAATACTTCATCATGCGTGAAAATTAACAGTTATCTCACTGATTAGTTCCCGACCATGTCCGGGGTCAAACAGGGAGATTGTAGTTCGCCGACGAGTTTTGCCCTCTTTATAAATGACCTTATCGAAGGTATAAAATCACTAAGCAAGGAAGTTAACGTTGAAGAAACAAATTTATGTTGTTTAGTGTATGCAGACGACATTTTATTATTGAGTGAAAATGAAAACGACATGCAAGACATGTTAGATTTTGTATCGAAATGGTGTAAGCAGTGGCGTATTCGAATAAATTGTCCACTTTAGAAATAAAGGTAACAATCGCAGCAATTTTGTATTTAGACTTGGAGATAATGTTGTCGACTACGTATCTGTATATAGGTATTTGGGTGTTCATATTCATGAACATTTATACTTCTCCCACACCGTAGAAATTTTGGCAAAGTCTGGTAGTAGAGCTTTAGGTTCCATGATCTCAAAAATTCATAATTATAAGGATATTGGGTATAAGACATTTACAAAATTGTACTACTCATGTGTTGTACCAGTTTTAGACTACTGTTCTTCTGTTTATGGATATGTTAATTATAACAAAGTAGATAATGTTCAAAATAGAGCCATACGCTATTTCTTAGGTGTTCATAGATTTGCACCAATACATGCTATTATTGGGGATATGGGTTGTTGGACTGTTTCACAAGATAGAAGAAAAACCAATATATTACGCTTATGGAATCGTATAATAAAACTCGATGACAACAGAATTACAAAATCCATTTTTAAAACCGACTATGATACAAGAGGTAACACATGGTGCGCACAGATCAAATCCATTCTTGAATCTGTTAATATGACTGAATTTTATAGACAAAAAGGTCATGTAGACATCAAAACTGTAGAAACGAAATTGTTAGATAAATTTAAGAATGATTGGAAGAAGAAAACACAGGATGTGCCAAAACTAAGAACTTATGTTAAGTTTAAATGTATTTTTTCATGTGAAAACTACTTGTTATCTAGCATGACTAAGATGGAAAGGTCTCACTTGGCTCAATACAGAAGCAGTATTTTACCACTAAGAGTAGAGACTGGACGATACTCTGGTTTAACTGTAAATGAAAGATTATGTATATTATGCAATAATAACTGTATTGAAGACGAAGAACATTTCATTTTAGTATGTCCAATATACAATGATGTAAGAAGGCCAATGATCTCTAAAGCATGCCTGAGAAACAATGAATTTACTAATCTATCGCTTTCAAATAAGAGAAAATTGTTATTGTATCATTAACAAATCATCATTCACTAAACAAATGTGTTAACATTATTCCAGATGTGTATGTGTGTACATATGCATGTATGAGTGTGTATGTATGTGTGTATGCATGTGTGTATATGTGTGTGTATGTATGTGTGTATATGTGTGGGTATGTATATGTATATATATATCTATGTGCGTATATATGTGTATATGTATGTATGTGTGTATATATGTATGTAGATAGGTGTAAAGCGTGAACCCAGTGAAATATTTAATATTTATCTCTCATTTCAATTCATTATGTAGATATGTTAAAGTGACTGATAGGCCAAACATGGCCGGATGTCTTTGCCTGATGTTTCGTTTTTATTCATATTTTGTACGTGTCACCATGTCACTATAATAAAATTATCTTATCGATATAAAGAAGAAGATATATTTTCCTTTATACTAATTTCACTGGTTTCCTATTATTCTTAACTGTACTAGAAATGACTTCAGACATTTATATGTTGATATTTAAAGCAAGGTGATCTATTTGCCACTTGTATGTCTATTTAATACATAGTCTTATTTCCAAAATGTATTTATTTTTATTCTCCATGTTTAGAAAAACTAAAGGATGACTGTGACCGAGTATCTTATGCTCCGACTGCCTCTGCTGTCCAAGGCTCATCAAGTATAGATTTCCAGAAGTTTGCTTCCACAGTTGCAGAAGAACAAGAGGGCCATGATGGCCCTGGAATCGCTCACCTGTTTTTTTTTTCACTTTAGCTATATGAGCCCCGCCCCCTGGCAGCCATAGTTTCCGACCAATCAACTTGGCTTGAAGGAATCTGATAAAGGGTCACCCTAGGTACATTTCTACAAAATTATTTAAAAATCAGCCTGACACTTTCGGAGGAGAAGATTTTTTAAGTTTTCACTTTGGCCATATCTAAGGCAAAAAAGCCCCGCCTCCTGGCTGCCATGTTTTTCGACCAATCAACATGGCTTGAAGGAATCTGATAGAGGGTCACCCAAGGAACATTTCTAGAAAATTATTTGAAAATCGGCCCGACACTTATGGAGAAGAAGATTTTTTAAGTTTTCACTATAGCCATAAAAGGCAAAATAGCCCCGCCCCCCTGGCGGCCATGCTTTTTGACCAATCAACATGGCTTGAAGGAATCTGATAGAGGATCACCCAAGGAACATTTCTACAGAATTATTTGAAAATCGGCCTGACACTTTTGGAGGAGAAGATTTTTTAAGTTTGCACTATAGCCTAATAATGCAAAATAGCCCCGCCCCCCCTGGCGGCCATGTTTTTTGACCAATCAACATGGCTTGAAGGAATCTGATAGAGGGTCACCCAAGGAACATTTCTACAAAATTATTTGAAAATCGGCCTGACACTTTTGGAGGAGAAGATTTTTTAAGTTTGCACTATAGCAATATTGGCAAAATAGCCCCCCCCCCCCCCCCCCCCCCCTGGGGGCCATGTTTTTCGACCAATCAACATGGCTTGAAGGAATCTGATAGAGGGTCACCCAAGGATCATTTCTACAAAATAATTTGAAAATCGGCCTGACACTTTGGGAGGAGAAGATTTTTAAAAAATTTGAAGTTTTTTTCATTTCGTTGCCATGGAAACCAGAATTCTGCATGGATCCCAAAAATGTTAAGGAATTCTGGTGAGGACATTGCGAGGATGCTTTCTGTGAAGTTTCATCCCAGTTGACCCACCGGTTACAGAGGAGAAAATGTTGACGGACGCCGGACGACGGACGCCGGACATAGGGCGATCACAATAACTCACCCTGAGCACTTCGTGCACAGGTGAGCTAAAAAAGAAGAAGATAAAGAAGCTTCCAACACCTTCGACTGCCACATATACAGCTCCACCCATGGTAACTTTGGAGGATGTTGGGATCCAGACTGATCCTGTAGAGAATGTGTCCAGGTCAATGGTGAAGGCAGTTATAAAAGAAATTCTGATTGAAACAGATGGTGCATCCTATAGGGATGATACAGACACTGACAGTGACAGTGACATTTAAATGTTTTTGATTGCTTTGTATTACTCATATTTTGTCAAACGTTGATTGTCTGTGTAAACAGTTAAGGATCCAGATTAGGTCCAGATTAGGTCCATAAAACATTTTGAAACCTAGATTCTATTTCAGTATGTTCTTTTTTTCTAATATGATTTTTTGAAAAAAAGAAATGTTTTTATGCAAATAAGTATTGTTATTTACTACAAAATACCCAGAAAGTTGGCCCAAGAGGTGCTCAGAATGCAGGAAAATGCATGTTCACTGTAAAAACAAATTCCGGACCCCCCTAGCAGGTCAGGCCTCTTACAATTTATAATAAGCCTGTTCAACCAAAACATTTTGAGAACCCTGTGAACTTATAGTTCATGGTCCGCTAAAGGAAAAGGACGTCAAACTGTCTTTCTTTCTAATATGGGTCGAAAACAAAGGCAGGGATTAAAATGGAGACGGTGACTTCGCTGGACTTGAGTTTTTCAAAATGGAAGATATCGACGAAGAAGAGTTAGATATGTTAATTAAAGATGAGGAAGAAGCTCTGGTTCCTGGTCACCATTTTAAAACGATCAGGGAATCTCCCTATTTCTATTAATTTTTCAAATATATCTTAATCTTTGAAGTTCCAGAGTTCAAGGTAGGTACAGCAGTAACTCTGTTGGTGCTCCACCTATAAATCAACTCCTAATTGTATAAATAGAACAAAAAAAAAAGGTTATCCCATCAATATTGTTCCCTGCTTGCAAATGTAAACACATACATAATTGTTTGGAAGAATTAAAGACAGATACTTCACACTTTCTTATTCAGACACCTATTAATGCTGCTAATGTACATGGTATTTGAAAACATTGTGTAGAAATTTCATCAAAGGCTCGTTCACCAAAAGAAAATGCAAGCTATGATAAAATCAAATGGCTCCATTCTGCTCCCTTAAGCCATTAGCCATAAGCATCTATTTTGTGTTTTCATTATCATGCAAGTAAAGTTTTCATTATAGCCATATACGGCAGAAAAGCCCCCGCCCTTGTGTATCTTAATACGTGGTTTATTGCTTTACCAAGCTTACAGGATTGTTTTTGTCTTCTTAAATAAAACCACCAAACAATAGCCCTTTTTGTTTCAAAACCTTTGGAAGAAATTTGATCTTGCACAATACTAAAATGTAAGTTGTATATGTATGTATTTTGGGCCGGAGGCCTTATTACACAAATAAAACTATTGCATTGTATCATCGTCTGCTGTTAATTTAGTTAAATTAATATTCACTACAATTTACTCTTAGATGTGCGAAAGATGTCAGATCAGACCGTGTACCAGTTCGGTTACATTAATTAGAGAGAAAAAACCTTCAACCCAGTCTAAAGGGAGACACAGATCGGAAATCACATTCAGTAGAAGCTCCAGTACATTTACAAGAGTCGACTGGGACAATTCAAATCTTCCCGAAGCTTGGGAACAGTTTCAAAGACACGTTGATGGTCCGTTTAAAGAAAAGGAAGAAGACGTCAAAGTGTCTTACTGTCTAATATAGGTCGATAACAAAGGCAGGGACATTTGACAATTGTCGTCGATTGAGGTGGAAGATGCCAAAGAAGTTGAAAACTTACTACGACAAGTTTAAGATCCATGTTTAACCAAAATTTACTCTAATATATGCCAGATTTAGTCCATTAACGAGGTTCAAGGATCTGACTCAATTAACAAATGTGTTTATATGCAGACAAAGAAAATGCAATGATACGCTATAGGATTGTTTTTGGAAGAAACAACTCAAGGATACAAACAAGAGGGCCATGATGGCCCTAGTTCGCTCACCTTAATTATACAATGTACTGCAATGCAAAACACATCAAGACAATTATTCTGAATGCAACCTCCATAGTGTTTACAAGATTTTCCTTCATTTGGCCTAGTGATCTATATTGTGTTACCTGATATGACCCGTATTCCAATATGGACTAGATATCATCAAGACAACATTCTGACAAAGTTTCAACTTGCTCAAAGTAAAAATGCGGCCTCCAGAGTTTGAACAATATTTTCCTTTATTGACCTTGTTTCTGACCCAATATGACCCATATTCAAACTTGACCTAGATATGATTCAGACAAACATCTGACAAAATTTCAAGCTGCTGAAGCAAAAAATGCGGCATCCAAAGTGTTAACAAGATTTTCCTTCAATTTGGCCTAGTGACCTAGTTTTTGACCCTACATGATCCATATTTGAACTTGGCTTAGATATCATTTAGATAAACATTCTCATTAAATGTCAAGATGCTGTAGCTAAAAAAAATGCATCTTCTACAGAGTTAACCAGATTTTCCTTCTATTTGAACTAGTGACCTAGTTTCTGACCCAATATGACCCATATTCAAACTTTCAAGCAAAAAATGCAGCCTCTCGAGTGTTAACAAGATTTTCCTTCAATTTGACCTAGTGACCTACTTTTTGACCCGACATGACCCATGTTCCAACATGACCTACATATCATCAAGACAAACAATCTGATAAAGTTTCAACATGCTCAAGTTGAAAATGCGGCTTCTATACACTGCACGAAAATTGGGATTTTATTTAGAAGTAAATTTCCTTAAATTTTCTTAAATTCCGAAATTTACTTGCACTTCAAGTAAATTTCGGAATTTAAGGAAATTTACTTCTAAATTAAATCCCAATTTTCGTGCAGTGATAGTGTTAACAAGATCCCTTCAATTTGGCCTAGTGACCTAGTTTCTGACCCAATATGACCCATATTCAAACTTGACATCACAATGTTTAAGACAAACATTCTAACAAAATTTCAAACTGCTGAAACAAAACTTGCGGCCTCTGGAGTGTTACTGTGACCTTGACTTTAGACGTACAGACCTCAAAATCAATAGGGGTCTTCTACTGGGCATGGCCATCCTGCATACCAAGTATGAAGTTCCTCGGCCCAAGTGTTCTTCAATTATTGAGCGGAAACCATTTTTTACCTCACAAGGTCCCCATGACCTTAACCTTTGACCTTCTGACATCTAAATCAATAGGGGTCATCTACTGGTCATGACCAACCTGCATACCAAGTATGAAGTTCCTACGCCCAAGCGTTTTTCAGTTATTGAGCGAAAACAAGTGTGATGGACAGACCGGGCAAAAACAATATATCACCCCCATGAATGGGGGAGACATAATAAACTGTGAAGCTGAAACATACACGAGACTATCATAAATGATGTATGCGATACTTATCACAGCCAGCGACAGACACGACTTCAATAGGGTAGAATTATACGTAAATAAAAAGACGTTAAACTAGAATGGAGTGCTCCGTGGAGCACGTGTGTCACCTGCACCTGCTCATTGAAAGTGTGACGAAAAAGTGTGACAAAAAAGTGTGATGGACAGACAGACAGACAGACAGACAGACAGACGCCGGACAAAAAAAAAAGGAATTCCTAAGTGCCTACCATGCTACGCAGGGTGACACAAAAAGGGCTCATGAAAAGATTAGGTAGGCTTTACAGTGCCGTCAGAGAATCACGTAGGGAAATGCAATGGAATTATTCAATGGGCAACATTTCACAATCCTCGAATCAAGTATCACAAAAATATCTTAAGATGGGGTTACCAAAGATGGATTCAAAATAAGGATTTGATACCTTCTTAAGAAAGTCGCCTTATATGTCTTTGGCAGAGTTCTAAAAGCAAAAGAAGTAAGGGTAAAGCATAAATATCAGCCCTACTGGTTTAATGCCAATATTCTTAGCGCTATACATCAGCGCGATCCATTTAAAGCGTCGCAAATGTATTTAGAATATAAAACTGCACGTAATAATGTCATAAAACAAATTAAACAAGAGGGCCATGATGGCCCTGGAATCGCTCACCTGATTTTTTTTTTCACTTTAGCTATATAAGCCCCGCCATCTGGCGGGCATAGTTTCCAACCAATCAACTTGGCTTTAAGGAATCTGATAGAGGGTCACCCTAGGAACATTTCTACAAAATTATTTGAAAATCGGCCTGACACTTTTGAAGGAGAAGATTTTTTAAGTTTTCACTATAGCAATAAAAGGCAAAATAGCCCCGCCCCCTGGCGGCCATGTTTTTTGACCAATCAACATGGCTTGAAGGAATCTGATAGAGGGTCATCCAAGGAACATTTCTACAAAATTATTTGAAAATCGGCCAGACACTTTTGGAGGAGAAGATTTTTTAAGTTTGCACTATAGCTATATAAGGCAAAAAAGCCCCGCCCCCCCTGGCGGCCATGATTTTCGACCAATCAACATGGCTTGAAGGAATCTGATAGAGGGTCACCCAAGGAACATTTCTACAAATTTATTTGAAAATCGGCCAGACACTTTTGGAGAAGAAGATTTTTTAAGTTTGCACTATAGCCATATAAGGAAAAATAGCTCCGCCCCCCCTGGCGGCCATGTTTTTTGACCAATCAACATGGCTTGAAGGAATCTGATAGAGGGTCACCCGAGGAACATTTCTACAAAATTATTTGAAAATCGGCCTGACACTTTCGGAGGAGAAGATTTTTTAAGTTTGCACTATAGCCATATAAGGAAAAATAGCCCCGCCCCCCCTGGCGGCCATGTTTTTCAACCAATCAACATGGCTTGAAGGAATCTGATAGAGGGTCACCCGAGGAACATTTCTACAAAATTATTTGAAAATCGGCCTGACACTTTCGGAGGAGAAGATTTTTTAAGAATTTTGAAGTTTTTTCATTTCGTTGCCATGGAAACCAGAATTATGCATGGATCCCGAAAATTTTAAGGAATTCTGGTGAGGACATTGAGAGGATGCTTTCTGTGAAGTTTCATCCCAGTTGACCCACCGGTTACAGAGGAGAAAATGTTGACGGACGACGGACGACGGACGACAGACGCCGGACGCCGGACATAGGGCGATCACAATAACTCACCTTGAGCACTTCGTGCACAGGTGAGCTAAAAAGCTAGGAAAAGTACCTATGAAACTAAAATAAACTAGAGATTGCTTTTTTGAAAAAGCGCTTGTCTCCCCATTTGTGTGGTGGTAGGGGAGGAAAAGAAATGATGGAGATGAATTTTTTAGTTTTGGACTGGAGATGAATCAACAGTGACAATCCTCAGTTATTGAGCGGAAACCATTTTTCAGCTTAGGGTTACCATGACCTTGGTCTTTGACCTAGTGACCTCAAAATCAATAGGGGTCATTTGCTGCTGGTGACCAACCTGCACACCAAGTATGAAGTTCCTGGGCCCAAGCAATCTTCAGTTATTGAGCGGAAACCATTTTTCAGCCAAAGGTCACCGCGACCTTGACCTTTGACCTACTGACATCAAAATCAATAGGGGTCATTTACAGGTTAAGACCAAGCTGCACACCAAGTATTAAGTTCCTGGGTATAAGCGTTCTTGAGTTATCGAGTAAAACACATTTTTCAGCTGAAGGTTACCGTGACCTTTGACATTTGACCTTGTGACCTCAAAATCAAACAAATTCAATAAAGGTCATTTACTGGTTAGGACCAACCTGCACACCAGGTATGAAGTTCCTCAACATAAGCATTCTTTAGTTATTGAGAGGAAACCATTTTTCAGCTGAAGGTTACCATGACCTTGACCTTTAAGCTAGTAACCTCAATATCAATAGGGGTCATCTACTGGTGGTGACCAACCTGCACACCAAGTATTAACTTCCATGGCCAAAGCATTCTACAGTTATTAAGCAAAAACAATGTTTCAGCTCATTGTCACTGTTACCTTTCAGCTCATGGTCACTGTGACCTTGAATTTGACCTCAAAATTAATAGGGTCTTCTACTGGGCATGGCCAACCTGCATACCAAGTATGGAGTTCCTCGGCCCAAGCTTTCTTCAGTTATTGAGCGGAAACCATTTTTTACCTCACAAGGTCACCATGACCTTGACCTTTGACCTTCTGACATCAAAATCAATAGGAGTCATCTACTGGTCATGACCAACCTGCATACCAAGTATGAAGATCCTATGCCCAAGTGTTCTTCAGTTATTGAGCGGAAACAAGTGTGACGGATGTGACCTTGACCACTGTGACCTTGACCTTTGACGTAGTGACCTTAAAATTAATAGGGGTCATTTGCTGGTGGTGACCAACCTGCACATCAAGTATGAAGTTCCTGGGTCCAAGCAAAAACTATTTATCAGCTCATTGTCACTGTGACCTTTCAAGATCATGGTCACTGTGACCTTCACTTTAGACGTACTGACCTCAAAATCAATAGGGGTCTTCTACTAGGCATGGCCAACCTGCATACCAAGTATGGAGTTCCTCAGCCAAAGCGTTCTTCAGTTATTGAGCGGAAACCATTTTTTACCTCACAAGGTCACCATGACCTTGACCTTTGACCTTCTGTTATCAAAATCAATAGGGGTCAGCTACTGGTCATGACCAACCTGCATACCAAGTATGAAGTTCCTACGCCTAAGCGTTCTTCAGTTATTGAGCGGAAACAAGTGTGACAGACGGAAGGACTGAGGGACGGAAGGAAGGACGGACGGATGGAAGGACGGACGGAACAGGCAAAACCAATATGTCACCCCCATGTAATGGGGGAGACATAATAAAGGGAAAAACAAACCATCGTCTATATGGAAATTGTTTAAAGAATTTGGTGCATCGCGTAAAAGTAAAGTTAATGAAGAAATACTAAGTATAAATCACGCCGGTAAAACATGTACCGATCAAAACGAAATAGTTGACGCGTTTAACGACTTCTTTATAAATGTTGCAGACAAAATTAAAGATCCTATCCCCAACTCTGACTTTGAAGATTTAAAATGTTTTGTTGATGATAAAGTTCAAAGCGATGTATTTTTTAATATTCCAAATATTTCTATTGCAAACGTAAATAAAATGCTTAGAAACTTAGATATAACTAAAAGTACTGGTTTAGATAATATTGGACCGCGTTTGTTAAAGCTATCTGCACATAGAATTGCACCTATTATAACATTTATGATAAATCATAGTTTAAATACGTCTACATTTCTTTCTGTTTGGGAAGAAGCTAAAGTAAAACCATTATTTAAGAAAGGGCCATCAACTGATGTAAATAACTATAGACCTATATTTATTTTACCTACATTATCCAAACTTATTGAAAAACATGTACATGCCTCGTTTAATGATTTTTTAAATATATTTAAATTATTGCATACTACACAAAGCGGTTTTCGGAAAGGCCATTCCACCCAGTCAGCGTTGGTATATACTGTTGATAAATGGCTTAAAGCGTTAAATGAAGGTTGTTATGATGGGACTGTTCTAATAGATTTTCGTAAAGCATTTAACCTTTGTGATATTTCAATTTTACTTAAAAAATTGACTATATATAAATGTAATGAAAGTGCAATAAATTGGTTTCGTTCGTATTTAACAAACCGAAAACAAATCGTCTCTATTAATAACGTAATGTCTACTGATAAGATAGTTAAGTTACATGTGGTGTGCCACAGGGTTCTATACCAGGGCCATTATTATTTTTATTATTCATTAACGATTTGCCACTTATCATGTCGGGTATAATTTCTTCCGTAGATTTGTTTGCCGACGATACAACACTCTATGATATAAATAAATGTAAATATACGCTTGAATCTAACTTGAATAAATCATTTAAAACACTCGAAAAATGGTGTTTATTAAATGGCATGCAATTAAATACAGATAAAACAAAAGTGATGCTCATCACAACCCAGCAAAAGAGAGCTTCAACTGATAATTCGCTTGCACTGACCTACAAAAATGTTGATCTTGCTTTTGTTTTGTTTGTTTGTTTGGAGTTTAACGCCGCTTTCAACAGCTTTGGTCATATCACGGCGGTCAGTGCACCTACCCATGTTTTCCTGGCTTTCCCACACCAGTACTTACACAACATTCTTTCGAAGCCAGTTGATCTTGCAGTCAGTACCGAAGAAAAACTGCTTGGAGTAAATTTAGAAAATAATTTAAAATGGGAAAGTCATGTTAGAACAGTAACGAAAAAAGTATCGTCATATTTCTGGCTATTATCCCGAATAAGCGAATATTTAACGGATAAATATAAACTTATTTATTATAAAGCCTATATTCAGCCGCATTTAGACTATTGTAATATTATTTGGGGAAATACAACTGTGTATAATAAAAATAAAATTCATCGTTTGCAGAAGAGGGCATGTAAACTAATATTAGGAATAAATTATACTGATTTTGGAAGCGCATTAAAAAATCTAAATATAATTAAATTTGAAGATAGAGTTACATTTAATAAAGCAATAGCAATGTCTAAAATAGCGCACGATGATAGTCCAAATTATCTGCGTGATATGTTTAAGATGAAAGAACAAGTTAATACAACTAGTACTATAACATTAAGATCGGAAACTAATATGAACTTTTGGATTCCCCAAAGTAAACTTGAAATATATAAAAATAGTTTGTCATATTCCGGTCCTATAGTGTGGAATAGTCTTCCAAAGAGATAAAAATGTGTCAGAAGCTAACGTCTTTCAAAAATATGTATTTAAAATGGGCATTTAACTGAAAAAATAAAAAAATGGGTTGATTGCCTTCTTTTCACGTGTTGATATTTCATGTCATTCTATCATGTACATATTTTATTATGTTTTATGTGTATATTTTCAACATGTTATTATGCTATTATTGAGGGCCCCATGGAAGATTAGTGTCCAGTCACTAAATGGGTCACCCTCACAAAATAAAGTCTTTACTTATTTACTTACTTACTTTAATACTAGTAATGCTAGGGAAAAAATTAAATTTCCAGGTCTGTTAAATTTCCATTGGGTAAAAATCTTAAGTCAATCTCAGTGAAAAAGGCCTGGCAGTCTATTCTGAAAAATCCAGTCAACTTACTATTTACAGAAGAGGAGGAGATCAAAGACACATTGACAGATGCGAAGAGAGTGGCAGGCAACATCACATACAGGGAATCTATCCAAGTCGTCTTATTAAGCACTTTTTCAATTTTTCAGATTCTCCAGACTTTGTAAACAATATAAGCGACGAAGAACATTACAGCTACTTAACCACGTCATGGTGATCGTATCAGATTAGGAAATCAAAAGAAGAAAAGTCACACGATTAAAATATTAATATACAAGAGGGCCATGATGACCCTAGGATCGCTCACCTAAATTATGCAATTATAGCAATTTTGCCAACTTTAAAGGGCCATAATCCCGTCATGCATTCAAAAGGAACAGAGCTCTCATGTATATCTAGCTACTGTATAAGTTTGGTAAACATCAAATAATAAATGATGACTTTATCGTGTTCACAAGGTCAATTATAACAATTTTGCCAATTTTAAAGGGCCATAATCCAGTCATGCATGAATTGATCTGGCTGGTTTTCGAAAGGAACTGAGCTCTCCTGTACATCTAGCTACTGAATAAGTTTCGTAAACATCGGATAATAAATGATGACTAACTTGTTCACAAGGTCAATTATAGCAATTATGCCAATTTTAAAGGGCCATAATCCTGTCATGCATGAACGGTTCTGGCTGGTTTTCAAAAGGAACCGAGCTCTCATGGATATCTAGCTACTGAAAAAGTTTGGTAGACATCGGATAATAAATGAAGATGGTATCGTGTTCACAAGAAATTGTGGACATACAACAGACGACGGACAAAGGGCGATAACAAAAGCTAACCTTTTCACTACGTGACAAGTGAGCTAAAAACAACATGTAAGCCAAGACAAGACGGCCCCGAATTGATCACATGAATTTGATCAAGAGTGCAAATGAACCTGCAAGGAGTGGGCACTGTTAAAGAAATAGTAAAATGGCTTGAATAAATTAAGTAGAGGATCACTGAGTAAGATTTCTTTTCAATGTTCTTAAAATCAGACAAGCACTTTCAAACAAGAGGCCCATGACAGCCTATGCTCTACTGGTATGGTTCTTTGGTCATTTTCAATCCAGAGCATGTATACATGTATGGTGAAGATCGGATAGTAAATGGAGGCTCTATTGTGTTCACAAACTGTATTATAGCAATTTTGACTATTTCAAGGGCCATAATCCAGTCTTGCGTGGGCAGATCTAGCTGGTTTTCGAAACGAACTGAGCTCTCATCAATATCTAACTACTGTCTAAGTTTGGTGAAGGTCAAATAAGAAATGGAAGGTATATTGTGTTCACAAGCTGTGTTATAGCAATTTTAACAATTTCAAGGGCCATAATCCAGTCATGCATGGTCGGATATGGCTGGTTTTTTAAACGAACAGAGCTCTCATCTATATTTAACTACTATCTAAGTTTGGTGAATATCGGATAGTAAATGGAGGCTCTATTGTGTTCACAAGCTGTATTATAGCAATTTTGACAATTTCAAGGGCCATAATCCAGTCATGCAAGAGCACGTCTGGCTAGTTTTCAAAAGGAACCGAGCTCTCATCAATATTTAACTACTATCTGAGTTTAGTGAAGATCAGATAGTAAATGGAGCCTCTTTTGTGTTCACAAGCTCTATTATAGCAATTTTCACAATTTCAAGGGCCATAATCCAGTCTTGCATGGGCGGATCTGGCTGGTTTGCGAAAGGAACCGAGCTCTCATGGATATCTAACTACTGTATAAATTTGATTGAGATACAATCAAAACTGAAGACTGTATCGCGTTCACAAGCAATTGTTTACAGACACACGCAAAGCTAAAATATGGAATTTCAATATTTTGTCATTTTGCCCCTTTTCTGATGGCGCCCGACATGAACAATCTTTGTCGGGGGTCATCCAAGGAACATGTCTACCAAATTGTATTGGAATCTGACAAGCATATTCAGAGGAGAAGATCTTTAAAGTTTGGACATTTTGCCCCCTTTCTGCAGATGCCAAAGTTTTCAATGGAATTTAAATCTTTGAACAATTTTGAAAGAGGACCACCAACAGGAACATTCCTGTGAAGTTTGGTTGAAATTGGTTCTGTCGTTTAGGAGGAGATGATGTAATTAAATTAAAAGTAACAGGAAAACTTTATATTACAAAGATTGGCACAATAGGGGTGTACAGTCGAACCTCGTTAATCCGGACAATTTGGTTACCAGAGAAAAAAGTCCGGATTACGAATCTTAAGAATTAACGATTTTGGATAGAAATTTTACCGACGCGAAATTGACATCTTAGCCTAACAATAGGAGTCAAGGATCAGACCCAATATTTCCCCAGATATCATGCGAATACATGATTATAATTGAGGTGTCTTTAGCTAAATTAATTCAAAATAGTTTTGCAAACTGTCAGTATGATTTTAACCCTTCCAAGTTGTATTTACCTCTAAATTGCACCATTTGTCGTAAGCAAAGCTTAATCATGAGATTTACAACACTTGGGTAACCCCTATGTAAAAATGTAATTATTTGAAAACTGAACATCAAAATATACAAATATTGAACTGCGAATTATTTTTGTCAGATTTGAACTTGTCTCTGCGTTATAATGTCGAAATTTTAATGTCAAAACAGTATAGATCATTTTGCCAATTTGGCTGCTATTGTATGACTGCTAATTAAGGTAAACAATGACACACGCTAGCCGATTATCGAACAGCCCTAGGCTATTACATTGTATACAGTACACAGCTTTTACTGTACATGTACATTACCTTTTGGACTTCCCGACTAACGAAACTTATTGTATGTGTAAATGGTCGCTCCGTTCCCGATTTTTTTGTCCAGTTCCGGAACGCGAATTTCCGTATTAGCAGAGAATAATTAAGCATAAAAATCTGTTCCCTGAATTTTATGTCCGGATTGCGAATTTGTCCGGATTAATGGCGTCCGGTTTAACGAGGTTCGAATGTACTCTTTTAAAAACATTTTTATGATTTTCGCAGAAATACTTATGACACATTAGTAACATTTAAATACTTAAATGATATACAATCTAATGATGTCCTAAATTATTATAATATCATTGGAAAAATATGTTTCAAATCAGAAAACTGTAATGCAAAATGAAAATCCAACAAATGAGGAAAATACACAACTAGTAACCACAATTTATGTGGTAAAAAAGAAAACTTAAAGTAAACTTAAAATTTTAAATATAATTAAAACTAGAAATACTGTGAGCAAAGCTCACTGAAGAATCCCCCCGCTCCCCTCCCAAAGCATCGGATACAATGGTAAAGTTTAAGTTGCGCTTACAAGGTATCACAGGAGTTCCTCGTAACCTCTTAGTTGAACTATCTTCCCTTGGAAGAATCCAGGTAGAAAAATCTTCCTTCATGCATATCTACATATGATGTTTAGCCTTCATATACAGTTGAAACAAATAAACTGAGCCCTTTAGGAGGAGTAGCGCTTACAAGGTATGTGCACAGGAGTCCCTCGCAGATAACCTCTAAGTTGAACTAGAAATATTGTGAGCAAAGCTCACTGAAGAATACCCCCCGCTCCTCTCTCTCTTAGTTGAATTATCTTCCCTTGGAAGAATCTGAGGAGAAAAATCTTTCTTCATGCATATCTATATATGATGTGTAGCCTTCATATACAGTTTGAATCAAATCAACTGAGCCCTTTAGGAGGAGTAGCGCTTACAAGGTATGTGCACAGGAGTCCCTCGCAGAGGTAACCTCTAAGTTGAATTATCTCCCCTTGGAAGAATCCGAGGAGTATGATCTTCCTTCATGCATATCTACATATGATGTGTAACCTTCATGTAAAGTTTGAACCAAATCCATTGAGCCGTTTAGGAGGAGTAGTGCTTACAAGATTGTGGAAGGTATGTGTACTGGAGTCCCTCGCAGGTAACCTCTAAGTTGAATTATTTCCCTTGGAAGAATCCAAGGCGTATGATCTTCCTTCATGCATATCTACATATGATGTGTAACCTACATGTAAAGTTTGAACCAAATCCATTGAGCCGTTTAGGAAGAGTAGTGCTTACAAGAAATGTGGAGGTATGTGCACAGGAGTCCCTCGCAGAGGTAACCTCTACGTTGAATTATCTCCCCTTGGAAGAATCGGAGGTGTATGATCTTCCTTCATGCATATCTACATATGATGTGTAACCTTCATGTAAAGTTTGAACCAAATCCATTGAGCCGTTCAGGGCTAGAAATTAACTTTTTTGTGCACTTGCGAATTTGGCCAGTGCCTAAAATTTCAACTGGCCAAATGTGAAACCAACTAGCCAAAACAATTTTCGCCGCAATGGCTAAATAACAAAATTATTTGTTTCAAAACATGTACTCATTTGACGAATAGTATTAGACTTTATTATTAGTAGTAAATCATTTTAATGACCACTTTAAGTATCAAAACAGAAATATGAATCATGGATTAAACAATAACAAGTGTGACAGTGCAGAAACTGTGAGTGAGAGACATAGTTCTTAAACTTTTAAATGATTAATTTATCAGTCCTTCACTGTAACCACAGTCAGTCCTTCTCATGATTATCTTAATACTTAATGCCTTGGTCCATATGGCAATGTTGTTGGTCTTTTGGCTGTGAGTCAACTCACAAAAATACCACCAGCACTACTATTTATATAGTCACATTATGGAATATTAGACTACCGAGTAAATAAATTCAAATATATCCCTTCAATGACTTTATCAATGACAGACAGATAGACGCCCGGCAGTGTTCAAAAGGCACGTAAGCAGTTTTTAATCAATCCAAGAGCGTATCGCCTGTCACGCACAGAAAATCACTTGCCTTTTGCAATTCATATTAATAAAGAATGAAATGCTTGTTGTAAGTCTAACAATCATAACAATTTAATGCATCGATCTATAGTCTACGGGGAGAAAGAATGAAGATAAACCTGGTACCTTTCTATTAATAACTCACTCAAATACTATATATAGCTAGTACAATGTATGTTGACCACGTGATCAGTGTACATTATTTTCCTAACTTGTAATCTCGCGAGATAGTTAAAAGAAGAGAGCTTCATCCAATGGATGTGAAATAACACCACGTGATATTTTCGCGGGCATACATATCACGTGATATTTATTTGCCGCTCTTTCTTGAAGCTGTAGTAAACATTTCCTTATTTGGAAATCTACTACGAAGCAATTTCATTCACCATCGATATGACTCATTATTTTCCATGCTTTACCTTTCCCTACATTGAGGATGTATTCATTGAATAGGGTTCAAAACTGTGTGGTAAAAGGAGAAATTGTCTATTTTAATCTTGGAATACCCACTTTTCTATTTATAGTAGATCTAATATAGAATCAATATATAGTGGTAGCTAATGGCTCTTTCTTTTAAAATTAGATTTAGAACTCATCAAGGACGATTGTTTAAATGTTGTGATACCATAGTAATAGAAATAAATTATTATTATCGTGGATGATCTGTCGATCGCGTGATTTCTGCAATCGACGCACCAAATCTCAGCAACAGTTCTGTCACTGTCGAATTTGTAACCGAGAGTGATATTAAGCTCTCGCTCCCATTTCTGAACTGTATTTATTGAAGGGTTATTTCTTTTTTTCTTGATTGGTGACTCTTGTTTAGGGGACTCATTCGATGTTTGTCTCTTATTCGTCGTCGAGTCAATTGAAAAAAAAAGACGATATTTTTTTGCCAGCCATTTTAGCAGTCGACAAAATATGTAAACAACGAATTTGACGGGTTCCCAACTTTTGATTAAACTATAGAGAAACGCAATCGATAAACGAGACACAGTCTACTCACTTTTGTTGTTGACGGGTTTTAAACTTTTTTCAGTTCATAGAGTGAGTGCGTAATCGAAAAATACTATCCGCAGTCTACTCTTTATGTAAATATGTATACATGCTGTTGATAACCTGTTGCTACTAGGATAATATGGCGAGAAGAAAAAGAAAGAGGTTGAACCTAGTTTGTTTTACCTTGAACATACGTGTTTATTCTTTTAATCCAATCAAATTAAATAAACAGTTATGTACTTAACTTGAAATCCACTCGCAAAAAAAGGCCAGCTTAAGAAATATCAACTCGCATTTTTAAAATACAGCTCGCATTTTGCGAGTGGCGAGTGCTTAAATTCAAGCCCTGCCGTTTAGGAGGAGTAGTGCTTACAAGAAATGTGGACGTACGGACGGACAGACGGACAGACAGACAGACAGGGTGATTCCTAAATACCCCCCCAACTTTGTTTGCCGGGGGGTATAATACGATACTGGATGCCTACATTTATAAATCATCCAGTTTAAGTGATTTTTGTTCAAGCTATGTCGAAACTTTAAAACACCTGTTTTAGTAACGCAGAAATGCCAAAATACTGTGGAATGTATCACCGGTTATAGATGGTACTTTCCTCGTGACACTAGTCACCTGAGATTACCCTAAGGTCTTCAGGGACCACCACAGGCTCACCCGAGGTCACCAGACGTCATCTGAGATTAACCAGCAGAATGTATCACCGCCTATTATACATGGTGCTCTCAAATGACACTAGTCACCTGAGGTTTCCTGGAATCTTCAGGATCACCTGAGGTCACCAGACGTTATCTGAGATTAACCAGCAGAATGTATCACTGCCTATTATACATGGTGCTCTCAAATGACACTAGTCACCTGAGGTTCCTGGAATCTTCAGGATCACCCGAGGTCACCAGACGTTATCTGAGATTAACCAGCAGAATGTATCACTGCCTATTATACATGGTGCTCTCAAATGACACTTAGTCACCTGAGGTTCCTGGAATCTTCAGCAGAATTTATCACCGTTGATGCTTTCTGTTTGCAATTGTTACCTTGAGTTCACCTGAGAAGATGGTACTTTCTGCCTATAAATTATATTTATATTTGAAACATTTTTTTAATTTCTAGTTGATTCAAAAACAAAATTGTTAAAAAATGATTAACAAACAATAAAATATATTGTAGACCTTGGAGAGCATCTTTCAATTGGATCACCTTAATGACCAAGAGAATCGTAAGTTATATGCCACAAAACCGTATACATCCACATTCTACATGCCTAGACATTACCGATAATTATGATTCTATTATTATTTTTCACAAAGCTATGAACTAAATTATAATACAAGTCCAAGTCGAAAATGTTGTGTCTACCATGATCTACCCTTTTCAACTCGTTAAGGGAAATCAAATCCTGGCTGCTAAGTCTTTTAGTAATGACACACCACAACTTGTCCAGAAATGTGTCAACATCGAAATTTAATTGCTCATCATGTAGACGGACAGAAATTATACATTTTACTCAAAATCTGCATTTGCATGTCCAACAAATTCACTCCCAAACATTTTGTAAATTACCCCTTGAATAGCATTTATTTCTAAGCACCTAATAGTGTTTTGGTATGGGATTCGCGATAGCATAAAAGTTGTTCTCAATCTTGCTGATAAAATTCAGGTTTGATTAACACAAGTAGCCAGGTAGTCAGGGGATCCATTGGACTTAGGTATGTGCCTTTGTGGGAATGCCACTCGATAATTCGATGGTGGATGCTGAAGATGAAGTTGGGGTATCAGAAGTCAATCAAGTTGATACCAACCTAGTTTCGATTCCTATACGACTGGCAAACCGACTGTGTCTCCTAGTACTGCCAGTATAAACCACATGACAGTCCAGTTTAATGCACAAAATTAAGTGTTGTATTAGCATGGAAACAGCAAATTTTCCTTCTGTATCTATATCTCAAAGAGTAAGGCAGTCACTAGGTTTTTTCACATCAGGTGTTCTGGTATGCCTGAAAGTACAGAGAAATGTAGAATACATTGAACACAAATGTTTAAAATTTATGACATTTATAAGTCACAGTTAGTCAGGATCAGTATGCTTTTTTGTAAATTTAATATATACCAGTCCTGTATTCTGAAATGATTTAGATAAAAACATTTTAAACATCAGAATGTTGATGTTTATATAGCATCAGAACATACAAGAGGACCATGATGGTCCTATATCGCTCACCTTATTTAATCAAACTTAAAAGTTTTCAGTGTTCTTTGTCTATACATATATACGGAAAACAAGCAACACCCCCTGGTGGCCATGTTTATCATCCTATCAAAATAATTTGAACAGTCTAAGTAGAGGGGCACCCAAAGAACATTAATGGCAAATGGACAAGAATATTTTTAAAGTCTATGTTAAACAAGTGATCCCCAGGGTGGAGCCGTTTTTTGACCCAGGGCTATAATTTGAACAAGCTTGGTAGAGGTCCACTAGATGATGCTACATACCAAATATCTTTTAGACAAGAAGACTTTTTAATTTGTTTCCCTACATGAGTCTATGTCAAACAAGGTCATTTTTGACCCCAGGGCTATAATTTGAACAATCCAGGTAGAGGTCCACTAGATGATGCTACATACCAAATATCAAAGGCCTGGGCCATCTACTTTTAGACAAGAAGATTTTTTAAGTTTTTCTCTATATATATATGAGTCTATGTTAAACAATAGACCCCAGGGCTATAATTTGAACAATCTTGGTAGAGGTTCATTAGATGATGCTACATACCCTATATCAAAGGCCTGGGCCCTCTACTTTTAGACAAGAAGTTTTTATAAATTGTTAAATTTCACCTCTATGAGTCTATGTAAAACAAGTGACCCCACGGGATGGGGTCATTTTTTACCCCAGGGCTATAATTTGAACAATCTTGGTAGAGGTCCACTAGATGATGCTACATACCAACTATCAAAGGCCGGGGCCCTCTACTTTTAGAAAAGATTATTTTTTACGTTTTTCTCTATATGAGTCTATGTAAAACAATCGACCCCAGGGGAGGGGTCATTTTTGATCCCAGGGCTATAATTTGAACAATCTTGGTAGAGGTCCACTAGATGATACTACATACCAAATATCAAAGGCCTGGGCCCTCTACTCTTAGACAAGAAGATTTTTAAAGTTGTTTCCCCTATATGAGTCTATGAAAAACAAGAGACCCCAGGGCTATAATTTGAACAATCTTGAAAGAGGTTAACTATATGATGCTACATACTAAATATCAAAGACATGGGCCTTTTACTTTCAGACAAGAAGATTTTTTAAGTTTTTCTCTATATGAGTCTATGTAAAACAATAGACCCCAGGGGAGATGTCATTTTTGACCCCAGGGCTATAATTTGAACAATCTTGGTAGAGGTTAACTAGATGATGCTACATATCAAATATCAAAGGCATGGGCCTTCTATATACTTTCAGAAAAGAATATTTTTTTTTTTTTTCCTATATGAGTCTATGAAAAACAAGTGACCCCCGGGGAGGGATCATTTTTTACCCCAGGGCTATAATTTGAACAATCTTGGTAGAGGTTCACTAGATGATGCTACATACCAAATATCAAAGGCATGGGCCTTCTACTTTCAGACAAGAAGATTTTTTAAGTTTTGGTTAATTTCCCCTTTTTTGTTGCCGTGGCAACCAAAGTTCTGCATGGAATAGAATTCTTTGAACAAGTTTAAAAGAGATCCACCCAAGAAACATTCCTGTAAAATTATTTTGAATTTGGTTAATTGGTTTAGGAGGAGAAGTCATTTGTAGGAAAATGTGAACGGACGACGACGACGAGCGATCACAAAAGCTCACCTTGGACTTCGTGCATAGGTGAGCTAAAAACAAGTGGGCCATGATGGCCGGCCATCGCTCACCTGGGTTATGCCAACCACATAGTCAGTCACAATAACTCATGCTGTGGCCAGGTAAGCTATTACTAGAATGTAAACATGTTTTTTCTCCAATCTGGACAAGTTGCCTAGCTTATGACCGGATATAACATATATCAAAACTTTGCCTAGATATCACCAAGCCAATTGTTCTGACAAAGTTTCAACATGCTAAAATTAAAAGTACAGCTTCCTGTGTGTAAACAAGATTTTCCTTCAATTGTGCCTAGTGACCTATTGTTTGACCCGACAAGACCCATATTCGAACTTGGTCTAGATATTATCCATTAAAACTTTCCGACAAAGTTTCAAGATGCTGAAGCAAAAAATACAGTCTATTTAAAGAGCTAATCAAATTTTCTCAACTTAATATTTGACAAGACATGACAAATATAGGAACTTAACATAGATATCATCAAGCCAATTGTCAAATAATAAAAGGAAACTATTTAAACTAGAAATACTGTGAGCAAAGCTCACTGAAGAATACCCCCCGCTCCCCTCCCAAAGCATCGGATACAATGGTAAAGTTTAAGTTGCGCTTACAAGGTATCACAGGAGTTCCTCGTAACCTCTTAGTTGAATTATCTTCCCTTGGAAGAATCTGAGGAGAAAAATCATCCGTCATGCATATCTACATATGATGTGTAGCCTTCATATACAGCTTGAATCAAATCAACTGAGCCCTTTAGGAGGAGTAGCGCTTACAAGGTATGTGCACAGGAGTCCCTCGCAGGTAACCTCTAAGTTGAATTATCTCCCCTTGGAAGAATCCGAGGAGTATGATCTTACTTCATGCATATCTACATATGATGTGTAACCTTCATGTAAAGTTTGAACCAAATGCATTGAGCCGTTTAGGAGGAGTAGTGCTTACAAGAAATGTGGAGGTATGTGCACAGGAGTCCCTCGCAGGTAACCTCTAAGTTGAATTATCTCCCCCTTGGAAGAATCCGAGGCGTATGATCTTCCTTCATGCATATCTACATATGATGTGTAACCTTCATGTAAAGTTTGAACCAAATCCATTGAGCCGTTTAGGATGAGTAGTGCTTACAAGAAATGTGGAGGTATGTGCACAGGAGTCCCTCGCAGGTAATCTCAAAGTCGAATTATCTCCCCTTGGAAGAATCCGAGGCGTATGATCTTCCATGGGCCTTCTACTTTCAGACAAGAATAATTTTTAAGTTTGTTCCCTATATGAGTCTATGACAAACAAGTGACCCCCAGGGAGGGGTCATTTTTTACCCCAGGGCTATAATTTGAACAGTCTTGGTAGAGGTCCACTAGATGATGCTACATATCAAATATCAAAGGCATGGGCCTTCTACTTTCAGACAAGAAGATTTTTTAAGTTTTGGTTCATTTCCCCTTTTCTGTTGCCGTGGGAACCAAAGTTCTGCATGGAATAGAATTCTTTGAACAAGTTTGAAAGAGATCCACCCAAGGAACATTCCTGTAAAACTATTTTGAAATTGGTTAATTAGTTTAGGAGGAGAAGTCATTTGTAGGAAAATGTGAACGGACGACGACGACAGACGACGGACGGTGAGCGATCACAAAAGCTCACCTTGCACTTTGTGCATAGGTGAGCTAAAAACAAGTGACCCCCGGGGAGGGGTAATTTTTGACCCCAAGGCTATAATTTGAACAATCTTGGTCGAATGAATGAATGAATGTATATTGTTTTATGGCGCATCGACAGCTAAGGTCATTTAGCGTGCAATTAAATTTAATTATTCATGATCCCTGGGTAAACAAACCAGTACTAGGCTAGAAAATGTGCCTTGCCCAAGGGCACTCCACCATGACCCTAGTGCCGCGACCGGGGATCGAATCTTGGTCGAGGTTCACTAGATGCATGATGCAACATACCAAATATCAAAGGCATGGGCCTTCTACTTTCAGACAAGAAGATTTTTTAAGTTTTGGTTAATTTCCCCTTTTTTGTTGCCGTGGCAACCAAAGTTCTGTATGGAATAGAATTCATTGAACAAGTTTGAAAGAGATCCACCCAAGGAACATTCCTGTAAAATTATTTTGAATTTGGTTAATTGGTTTAGAAGAAGTCATTTGAAGGAAAATGTGAACGGATGACGACGACAACGACAACGGACAGTGAGTGATCACAAAAGCTCACCTTGCACTTTGTGCATAGGTGAGCTAAAAACAAGTGATCCCCAGGGAGGAGCCATTTTTGACCCAGGGCTATAATTTGAACAAGCTTGGTAGAGGTCCATAAGTTCTCAAAATGAACCGGCCACCGGCCTATTTGACCGGTAAAAAATGGATTTCGGCCGGTTACAATTTGTCCAGTTACCATAATTAAAATTAAAATCGCCGATTGAATATTGCCGACAATAAATAGACTTTCCGATCATTTCAATTCATACACACTCGTTATAGTTTATCGCTGAAAACACAACCACAAAAAAATGTAAACAAGCAAAGTATTCTAAACGCTTGCTAGTCAGATTACTGCAAACGCTCGCGAGTCAACATACTATAAACGCTTGTTTATAAAGCGTTTAAAATGCTTTGATTATTATCGACAGCACAAATCATTGCAATATTGAAGAGAAAGATTTATCATCTCTGTCGTCCGAAATCAGGTAAATGCCCCACGGAAATTTGTTGAACAATGTTAGACTGATTCATTCATTCATTTTTCATTCGTTTATGGCATTAAACAGTTTAACATTGATGTTTTGACAGTTCGTTCACAATGTTTTTGACGCGATTTGTTTCGTTTGATTTGTTTTTTTCCGTTCAGAAGACTTGAGTTGGTGATGGCAAGAACATAACATAAGGTAACTAAAGCAAAAACATACACAGGCAGGCGAGTGTTTCATTAGGATAAGTGCAACACTCAATTCCCAATCCTGCTTGCTCTTTAAAAAATCATACCCCACCCACACAATATAACAAGAGGGCCATGATGGCCCTGGATCGCTCACCTTAATTATACAATGTACTGTTATGCAAAACACATCAAGACAATTATTCTGAATGCAACCTCCAGTGTTAACAAGATTTTCCTTCATTTGGCCTAGTGATCTATAAATTATTTTTCCTGATATGACCCATATTCCAACATGGACTAGATATCATCAAAACAACATTCTGACAAATTTTCAACTTGCTCGAAGTAAAAATGCGGCCTCCGGAGTTTGAACAATATTTTCCTTTATTGACCTTGTTTCTGACCCCCATATGACCCATATTCGAACTTGAACTAGATATCATTTAGACAAACATTCTGACCAAATTTCAAGATGCTTAAGCAAAAAATGCTGCATCCAAAGTGTTAACAAGATTTTCCTTCAGTTTGGCCTAGTGACCTAGTTTTTGAACCAGCATGACCCATATTCGAACTTGGCCTAGATATCATTCAGCTAAACATTCTGACCAAATTTCAAGCTGCTGTAGCAAAACATGCGGCTTCTACAGTTAACAAGATTTTCCCTCAATTTGGCCTAGTGACCTAGTTTCTGACCCAATATGACCCATATTTAAACTTGACCTACATATCATCAAGACAAACATTCTGATAAAGTTTCAACATGCTCAAGTTGAAAATGTGGCCTCTAGAGTGTTAACAAGATTACCCTTCAATTTTGCCTAGTGACCTAGTTTTTGACCCGGCATGACCCGTATTCGAACTGGACCTAGATATCATTCAGCTCAACATTCTGACTAAATTTCAAGCTGCTGAAGCAAAATATGCAGCTTCTACAGTGTTAACAAGATTTCCCTTCAATTTGGCCTAGTGACTTAGCTAAAAACTCGGCAATTCTGCAGCAGACAAATTTGAAAAAATTCCTCATCAGAGAAATGCCACAGGACCTTCGAGGGGGCACTCCTACTGAGTAGGTATTGCTGCAGTTTCTTCGCACCTCTAGCTTGCACCAATTTAACCCTGAACTGGCACTAGTTGTAGAGGCTGCTGCATCTTTGCCAGTGTCTAATGCATGGCCTGAGAGAAGAAGGAAGTTTCCTCAAAATCATCAAGACCAAGCAGAGATTTTTTTAGTTATGCTATATGATTTGTAATTTGGTCAGGTAAGCTTATACAAGAGGTCCAATGTCAAGTATAGCTCCACTTGCCACAAGGAGACATAACCCAATTTTGTTGACTGTCTTTTGTCAAATTATTAGTACAAGAGGAAACTGATGTCCGTTTCAGATAATAAGATTTTCAAAAAAAATCCCTATATATCTATCTCTATGTAAAACAGGTGACCCAGTGGCAGGGCCAAATGTGACTGGGTCATAATTTGAACAATCTTGGAAGAGCACACTAGACATTGCTACATATCAAATATCTCAGCTATAGGCCTTTAGATTTCAGTCAAGAAGATTTTCAAAGTTTCCCTTTAAATCTCTATGTACAAGCGGACAATGATGGTCTTGAATCACTCACCTGATTTAATGGAAATCACCGTTTTCAATGTTCTTACGATATGCATACAAGCAAAACAAGCAAAGCCCCATTGTGGTTATATTTATATCAACAGATCAGAATAATTTGAACAATGTTTGTAGAGGGTTACCAAAGGAAAATTTGTACAATTTTTGTTACATATCGGGCCTATACTTTTTGACAAGACGATTTTTTAAGTTTTCACTATAATATATACATATAAGGAAAACAAGCTCCGCCCCCTGGGTGCTATGTTTTTTCCTTGGATCGAAATAATTTGAACAAAATTGAAAGAGGGTGACCTAAGAAACATTTGTACTAAATTATTTTCAAATCGGGCCAGTACTTTTCGACAATAAGATATTTTAAGTTTTCACTATATATACATATAAGGAAATCAAGCTCCAACCCGGGCGGCCATGTTTTTCAATGGATCAGAATAATTTGAACAATCTTGAAAGAGGGTAACCTAAGGAACAATTGTGCCTGTACTTTTTGACAAGAAAAGATTTTTAAAGTTTTCATTATACACATATAGCTGGTGGCCATGTTTTTCAACGGATCTGAATAATTTGAACAATCTTGGTAGATGGTCACCAAAGGATCATTTAGGCAAAATAGTTTTCAAATCCGGCCTGTACAGTTTTAGCATTTTTCCCCTTTTCTGATCACATAGCAACCAATTTTCTGCATGGAATTGAATTCTTTGAACAATTTTGAACGAGGACCACCTAAGGAACATTCCTTAGAAATTATTTTAATTTGGTTAATTGGTTTTAGAGGAGAAGTTATTTGTAGGAAAATGTTAAAAGACCGACAGACAAACGACGATTCCAATGGACAGTGAGTGATCACAAAAGCTCACCTTGAGCCCTTTGGGCTCAGATGAGCTAAAAAGAGGTGACACACAGGGGAAGGACCAATTTTGACCCCTGGCTTATAATATATCTAGGCTCAAGGCCTTTCCGTGTCAGACAAGACGTTTTTCAAAGTTTTTCCCTGTATTAATCTATGTAAAATTGGTGACCAATGGGGTAGTGTCAATTTTGATCCCAGGTGCATAATATGAACAATCTTGGTAGAGGACCACTAGACATTGCTACAAACCATATATCTATGCTCTAGACCTTTTGGTTTAAGACAAGATGAATTTTTTTTAAATATTTCCCTATATATCTCACAAAACAGGTAACATTTTGACCAATCTTGGTAAAAGACTACTAGATAATCATTATGCTACAAACCAAATGTCTAAGCTCAAAGCTTTTCTGTTTCCGACAAGAAGATTTTAAAATGATTTCCGTTTATATCTTTATGTAAAACAGGTGACCCCCGGGTGTGGCTAATTATGATTCAGGGACATAATCTAAACAAGCTTGGTAGATGACCACTAGACATTATTAGACCGACTCATTGACACACGGACACACTCACCGAACCGCCATTGTCATGCAGTGCTTGCACTAACTTTTTGAAACTGAATTTTGGAAGTCCTGGTCATAATTGTTTGAAGTCCCAGATGCCGTGCTGGCTTTTCCACATCTTGCACATTCTATTTGGTTTCCATTTGTTTAGCTTTTTAAAAACATAATTGGAAAAGAAGCAAATTGTTACAAAAAGCAGATGTTGCTCCTCTGTCAATAATGTTATATTTTTTCAGTTTCTATCATTACACTGTTAAACCAGTAGATTTGTTATGTGATCTATTAATATGCTCTCTTCTAGTCACTTGTCATAATCTATTTCTATTCAGCTTAAAATTGATCAAAATGATTGGGGTGGCCATGATTCATTCGATTCACATATATCATGAATCATGTTCACAAACCACATATAATGCGGTAATAGGAGTATTTTCTGATATTGAGAATTAAGCTATTCGACACAGTCTTAAAATTCATCTTTTTATCACCCACCATTGTTCATAAGTCACTGAAATAGCCTTTCTACCTATCAAACTGTCTGTCAGTGCTTTCATTTTAAACACCAGTAAATAAATTATAATGCGATGAGTTGTATTATAAACACACATTTAGTGCACTTAACTTTCACACTGATGAATTCAAAAACAAATAAGAATGAGTGTGATTAATACTTTCTTGAGTGTAATTTCTGATTTTCAGAAAGTAAAAAATGCACGAAAACCCATTACATTATGTATTTTCTTCTTCAGTCTTCAATATGTGTTACCTTCTAAAAATGAAATGACCACAATGGACAAAATGTTATTTAGTGTTATAGGCAAGTCTTTTTTGACAGGTGGCATTGATTTTGATAGATCTTTATGGCAAAACAAAAATTAGCAATTGAAAAAGAATTTCCTATGGATTCGTGTAAACAAAAACCTTTAATTCTTTAAGCATATCCTTGCTTGTCATCAAGTTGTTTATTGAAATTATTTACCTCTAAGCTGCTTGAAATGAAAAATAGTATTGATTGGTTTGAACGCGTTATCAAGTGTCAAATCTGGGTGTGGGTGGGGTACGCATTCTCGATAGTGATTGGCTTATTCCTACCCATTGATAACTCCCACTACCCATAATTGACAGTTAATCATACACAATACACAATTACTTCAGAATAACTACACATGATTTCAACTGGATGTATACGCCATATGTTTTTAATGCCGGCGTATACCCTTAATTCCTGGACGTACTTGGACATCTCCCTTATCAACATTGGACGTACAGGAACACTGTTCGGGCGTAAAAACGCCCAATACGTCCATTTACGCGAGCTATGTCGAGCTCACCACAAGCGGGCTCGACAAAAATGATTTCAGACAGTAAAATGGTTATCAACAGTCAATAAACCACAGGCTACTGAATAATCCTTTCCCACATTCAACAAATTTGCATCAGACAACTTTGAAAACATCTCGGCAAAAATATGTAAAATCTCTATAAATAAAAGTATTATCATTATGGAATTGTGTCCTAATATTTTCAACATTTATATCTTGAAGATGCATCAGAATGGCAGGTGGAAAAGGGTTAAAATTTATGTTTTGATAATATTCACACCAATTTATCATCAAGAACTATATTTCGGGTTGAGTGAACATTGAAATAAGTTCTATAAATCTCAGTATGCTGTTCACAAGTTTACTCCACTCGTTTGAAAACCGGCAGCTTTTATTATCCAGGACGTCAATGGCGAAGAAAACAAAGAGGGCCATGATGGCCCTAGATTGCTCACCTGAATTATGCAATGTGATTTCTATTGCAAAACACATACAGACAATTATTTTGACAAAGATACAAAATGCAATTTCAGAGTGTTTTAAAACAAGATTTTCCTTCATTTGGCCTAGTGACCTTTTTTTTTTTTACCCGATCCTGTGACCTATTTTTTGACCCGACATGATCAATATTCGAACTTGACCTAGATATCACTATGACAAATATTCTGACAAAGTTTCAACATGCTCAAGCCAGAAATGTGGCTTCTAGAGTGTTAACAAGATTTTACTTCAATTTGGCCTAGTGACCTAGTTTTTGAACAAACATGACCCATATTCGACCTTGGCCTACATATCATCAAGACAAACATTCTGATAAACTTTTAACATGCTCAAGTTAAAAATGCAGCCTCAAGGGTTTTCTTCAATTTGGCCTAGTGACCTATATTCGAACTTGACCTAGATATCATTAAGACAAACATTCTGACAAAATATCAAACTGCTGAAGCAAAAATTGCGGCCTCTAGAGAATTAACAAGAGGGCCATGAGGCCCTGGATCGCTCACCTGAGAATGGGCTATTTAAGACTTAACTTTTTCAGCGCCAATGGCAATATGAGGTTTTTGCCTGGCGGCAATGTTTCTTGAAGGGAACCATTTTCTTACAAAAGCTTATTGATTTTTAACGGTTTGTTACAAAGAAGTGTTAATACTTCTCAACACAACTGTAAATGAAATTATGTTCGTGTTCTATACTAATTGATTTGGACTAAAAGTTGAAGCCTAGTTTTTATGTTGGCTAAGACATTATTTGCTAGGTTGACACGACCTGCCTTTCTTTTTATTTTATTCATTTCTAGTTGTAAGACAAGAGGGCCATGATGGCCCTGGATCGCTCACCTGATTTTTTGTTTTAGCCATAAAAGGCAAAACAGCTCTGCCTCCTGGCGGCCATGTTTTTACCAATAACCATGGCTGGAAGGAATCTCAAAGTGGGACATCCAATGAACATTTCTACAAAATTATTCAAAAATCTGCCAGACACTTTGGGAGGAGAAGATTTTTCAAGCTTTCACTATAGCCATATACGGCAAAACAGCCCCGCCCCATAGTGGCCATGTTATTTGACAAATCAACATGGCTTAAAGGAATCTGATAGAGGGCCACCCAAGGTACATTTCTACTAAATTATTTGAAAATTGGCCCGACACTTTAGGAGGAGAAGATTTTTATAAGTTTCCACTATAACCATATAAGACAAAACAGCCCCGCCCCCCCACTTGAACGAATCTGATAGAGGGTCACCCAAGGAAAATTTCTACAAAATTATTTGAAAAGCGGCCTTACACTTTGGAGGAGAAGAATTAAGTTTCCACTATAGCCATATAAGGTAAACAAGAGGGCCATGAGGCCCTGGAATCGCTCAACTGAGAAAGGGCTATTTAAGACATAACTCTCTCATGCTCAAGCCAAACATGTGGCTTCCAGAATTTGGCCTAGTGACCTACTTTTTGACCGGACATGACCCATATTCGAACTTGGCCTAGATATCATCAAGACAAACTTTCCGACAAAGTTTCAACATGGTCAAGTTTAAAATGTGGCTTCCAGAGTGTTAACAAGATTTTCCTTCATTTGGCCTAGTGACCTTTTTTTTTTACCCGATCCTGTGACCTATTTTTTGACCCGACATGACCTATATTCGAACTTGGCCTAGATATCACTATGACAAATATTCTGACAAAGTTTCAACATGCTCAAGCCAGAAATGTGGCTTCTAGAGTGTAATCAAGATTTTCCTTAAATTTGGCCTAGTGACCTAGTTTTTGACCGGACATGACCCATATTCGAACTTGGCCTAGATATCATTAGACAAACTTTCTAATAAAGTTTCAACATGCTTAAGTTTAAAATGTGGCTTCCAGAGTGTTAACAAGATTTTCCTTCAATTTAGCCTAGTGACCTATTCGAACTTGGCCTAGATATCACTATGACAAATATTCTGACAAAGTTTCAACATGCTCAAGCCAAAAATAAGGCTTCAGGAGTGTTAACAAGATTTTCCTTAAATTTGACCTAGTGACCTAGCTTTTGACCCCACATGACCCAGTTTCGAATTTGGCCTAGAGTTGATCGAGATATATGTTCTGATAAACTTTTATAAAGATTGGATGCAAAATGTTGCCTCTAGTGTAGTAACAAGCAAATGTTGACGACGGACAAAAGGCGATCACAATAACTCACCTTGAGCACTACGTGCTCTGGTGAGCTAAAAAGCCCCGTAAACTGGCGGCCATGTTTTTAACCAATCAACATGGTTTGAAGGAATCTGATAGAGGGTCACCCAATGAACATTTCTACAAATTATTTGAAAATCGGCCAACCAGTTTGGGAGAAGAAGAATTGTTAAGTTTTTTTCGTTTCATTGCCATGGAAACCAGAATTCTGCATGGATCCCAAAAATTTGAAGGAATTCTGGTGAGGTCATTGAGAGGATGATTTCTGTGAACTTTCATCCAAATTGACCCACTGGTTACAGAGGAGAAGATGTTGACGCACGCCGGACAAAAGGCAATAACTCACCTTGAGCTAACAAGAGGGCCAAGATGGCCCTAAATCGATCACCTGAATGATAGTAAATTGCAAGCAAATATTTAACTGCAAATATCTGTTAATTTGATCAGAAGTTCAAATGAAACTGCAAGGAGTGGATACTCAGTTAAAGAAATAGTTTATCAGTAAAAGCCATTTGTACCTTGAAATCTAACAAGAACTTTAATAAGAATGGAATTATAAAGTTTTGTCATTTTGCACCTTGGAATCTGACAAATGTATTATGGAGATGGAGGTTTTTAAAGTTTGGGTATTTTTCTCAATTTCTGATGCCGCAGCAACAAAAGTTCTACACAGAATGTAAGTCTTTGAACAATTTTGAAAGAGGACCATCAAAGGAACATTCCTGTGAAGTTACGTTGAAATTGGTCATGTGGAATGGTAGGAGTTGTCATTTGTAGCTAAAAGTTCAATTTACCACTTTTGTGATGATGCGAGGTTGCTATGATTTTGTAACCAATCAATACAGCTTGAACAAACTATTAAGAGGATCACTGAAGTAAGATTCCTATTCAATTTTCTTAATATCAGACAAGGACTTCAAAAAAAATGGAATTTCCAAATGTTGTCATTTTGCTCCTTTTCTGATGCCTCCTGACTGCCATGTTTTTTAACCAAACAGTATGCCTTGAACAATCTCTGTAGAGGGTCACCCAAGGAACATTTCTACCAAACTATATTGGAATCTGACATGCAGATTCAGAGGAGAAGATTTTTAAAGTTTGGACAATTTGCCCCCTTTCTGATGCAACAGCAACCAAAGTTCTCAATGGATTTTAAATCTTTGAACAATTTTGAAAGAGGGCCAACTAAGTAACATTCTTTGGCTCTAGGTGATCTAAAAAGGGAATGCATTTTAAAAGACCCTATTTCAACCGATGTCAAACACATCAATAGCTGTATCTTACTAAAAACAACCATTCTCATTAAAATCTGACCAAAATAAACCATATAATGGATCAGACGAGGCTGCATAAAGGGTCATCTTGGATTGAACCTATATGCTTAAATACATAGTTTAAAACATTGTAGGAAAATGACTTTGGACCAATCTCTCTGGGTTTTCAAAAACCTTCAGTTGGAGAGGCTTCAGATGTTTAGTGTATCAAAGATATGGTAAATTTACATGTTCTTTCTATGATTTAGAGTAACCTTAATATTACACGAATATTATAACACAATAAATTACTTGCAATAAAATAGCATAATGATACAACACTAAAACTAATTAATTTGGGGCTTAGAAAAGTTAATTGTAGGCTAATGTTTACAGTTAATGAAAGGGGACTGTCAACATATGCCATAAGTAAAATTGTGTTATTGCATGCAGCAAAAACTTAACAGATATTGAATTTGAAAATATTATTCTTTAAAAGTTTTATATTATAAACAAGCTTCATAAATATGAAAAATTATCAAAGGCTTTAGTCAGTAGGCAAATCAAAAGAAAGCACAATTCAAAATCTCATGCAGTTTTCCTAAACAGATGATCAATATGATTTTTACCCTTTCCAACATATGACAAATCTGCAGCAGACGACTTTGAAAACATCAAGACAAAAATATAGAAAATTTCTATAAATGGACATATAACTATAATTGGATGAATAACTATTGAATGAGCAATTTATCCTTGCGCCACAAAGGTTTCAATTGTTGTATGCTTCAAAGGCGTCAGTATGTAAGAAAGGGTTAAAATAACAAGAGGCCCAGTATTGCCATTAGGCAAACACTAAATCTCCAAATAGCGCCGCCCCCATGTGCCCATGTTTTTTACCAATCAACATGGTTTGCAATGAAATAGCAACATTTCTACATGCAATAAGGATTCAAAACCTGAATAAAATAAAATATTTTCCATTCTACCGACGACCCGTTCTTAGAATCTAGGGCAAACAAACAATATATTAATTTAGGCCCAAAGTTCTTCAGTCTTTTATCATTGGTACCATTTGCCAATAAGATCATTGCACCTAATTATATTAGGTTTCAGTGATATGGCAAGACTGTTTTCATGGTTCTATGATGGCCAAGTTTCATTAAGAAACAATGAAAAATGCAGCCTCTATGGCAAACACAAGTCTAAGAGTATAGACCTGGTGACCTAGTTTTTGATCCCAATTTCATCAAGACAATTATTCCGATTAATATCAAGTAGATCTGGTAGAAATTTGGCCTCTAAAATGCTTACAAGGCTTTCTTATGATTTGACCTGGTGACCTAGTTTTTGATCCAAGATGACCCAGTTTCGAACTTGACCCAGATTTAATCAAGACAATCAGATAAGGTAGAAAATGTGGCCTCTAGAGTGCTTATAAGGTATATGTGAACAAACAGATGACGGATCAATATAGCTCACCCTTAGACTTCGGCTCAGGTGAGCTAAGAAACAAAGGGCAATAACTCTGCACATACAGGCCCATAACCCCTAATTTTTATACAGGAAATCATCTTAACCTGATGTATAAGTACCTTTTATTTGTATATCTTGTAGTCTCTTTCCTCTGAATTTGGACACAAGACCTAGATCTTGAAAAAGGTGTATTTTTGCAACGTCTGCACGTTCCAGTACATCAGAGGTCTGCCGGTACGTTCATTGTATGACCAAGATGGTCCAACACCCATTGTCGCTCAGACTCGGTTCGGTGGTGTTCAAAGTCTGAAAAAAAAAAAAAACGCCCTGATCACTTAATACCGTTTTTCTTTTGTATCCAAAGTCGTTATGGCCACACTTCTAAATTTATCCACCAATAGAAAGTAATTTAGGTAGTGAATTTAATTTGATTAAACATTAATTTGTCACTGTGAAATCATTCTTGTTCACGGGAAACCAATTTTCGCGTATTTTGCGCTTGAGTTGATGCGCAAATTTAAATCTAAATGCTGATCACCTGATGATCCAATAAATAAACAAGAGGGCCATGATGGCCCTGGATCGCTCACCTGATTTAATTTTTTTTTCACTTTAGCCATATAAGCCCCACCCCCTGGCAGCCATAGTTTTTGACCAATCAACATGGCTTGAAGGAATCTGATAGAGGGTCACCCTAGGAATATTTCTACAAAATTATTTGAAAATCGACCGGAGGAGAAGATTTCTTAAGTTTTCACTAAAGCCATTTAAGGCAAAATAGCCCCGCCCTCTGGCGGCCATGTTTTTGGACCAATCAACATGGCTTTAAGGAATCTGATAGAGGGTCACCCTAGAAATATTTCTACAAAATTATTTGAAAATCGACCAACCAGTTTGGGAGAAGAAGAATTTTGAAAAAAAAATCATTTCGTTGCCATGGAAACCAGAATTCTGCATGGATCGAAAAAAATTGAAGGAATTCTGGTGAGGTCATTGAAAGGATGCTTTCTGTGAAGTTTCATCCCAATTGACCCGCTGGTTAGTGAGAAGAAGAAGTTGACGGACGACTGACGCCAGACAAAAGACAATCACAATAACTCACCTTGAGCACTTCGTGCTCAGGTGAGCTAAAAAGTGAACTGTTGCGTTACTAGTACTAATACATGTGTAAATGGTAACAAGATGTATGTAAACCTGTAGCATAGTCGCCATGTACTTCCTCATGTTTGAAGTTCTTGTAAGTTCAGGCATTTGTAGGTCAGCTTCTGGTGACTGCGTCACCTTTCTGAGGTCATCATATGATCTGAACATGGCAAGACCCGAGATAAAAACACTAGGGATGTCAGTTGAATATCATTTTTCCATTTGAATATTCGCATAAATTAATTTAATATTTGTATAACTCCTGTTTAAAAATGTGCAATACTACATATAAGCTTTTAACTTAATTTTAAACTATTTAATCTGTTGTTTCATATAGCTCCGCTGTTTCTTCAGAAAGTGGAGCTAAATATATATTTTTGAAGGTCTCAAGTCAGAACAAAATTTATATTAATATTTAAACATTGAACTTTGACCAGTTTGACTTTGGAAATGGACCTCAATCTCACTCTTTATTAAACTGTTGACTAGGCTACGCTTTTATTTTATGTCGGATTTCGGTTTCTCGTATCTCCGACACCACTGAAGACTATTAGTATTGTTGTTTTGTGAGGGATAGTGCAGGAAGTAACAAGGAATCGCCCAATTCTAGAGGCTAGACTTTGATCTTTTATCTAAATTTAAAGTCTCATCTGAACGACCATATTAATTTTGTTAGGGAGAAATGGGGGATCAAACTCATGACCCCATTTTTAATAGGGTACCCTTTTGTTTAAATAGTGAACAAGTATTCTGAGTTTCAAATGTATACCTTTAGTTTAAATTTTTGAAAAACCGACTCTTACAAAAAAACTAAATTCTTGCAACATCGACAACAGGGTCATGACAATACATGTAAGTCTATTTTTCTTCAAAAAGTAAACCTAAGACTAAATTGCAGCCCTGGTCTTTATATTGATTGATTGGGGTTTAACGCCGTTTTTAACAATTTCTCAGTTATATCATGGCGGCCAGTTCACCTACTCATGCATTTCCTGGTTTTCTCACACCAGTACTCAACACAACCATTTTCCCAAGCAACTGGCTGCTTTTCCACATAGACTTAGCCCATTGGTGGAAGACGAATGACGCATTGACTTTTGTCAATCGTCGGAAAGAAAGTTGGCCGAGCCGGAATTCGAACTCACAACCCCTGGATTGACAGCCCGCGTCACTACCGACTGAGCTACCGGGGCTCGGCCCTGGCCTTTATAAAAACATTGATAATTTATTAATTACCTTGGTTTCCAAACACAATTTTGTTATCTTCTGGCATTCCTGCCTGTGTACGAACTTCCGCACTGGTAAGAAATTCCAACGACTGAACAACATCAGGAGGAATGATCACTGGTACACCTTTTCCAGTCTGCAATAAAATGATTTGATTTGAATACAGACCAAAAACACTCACAAATGGGTTTTGATTAAGAAATAAAGCCTATAAACAACGTCTGGCTTGTTTACATTTCATGAAGCCTGAAGGACTTGTCATTTACTGTAAACATGCCATATGTTTATAAAAAAAATTCATAAACAGGTGAATGACAGAAATGTGTAATGTATTCCATATATTTACAGTTTTTCTTATCTTTTAATTATAAATTCAATCTAAATGTTAAATGTTTTAAAAAGGAGCTGCAAATGCAGAAATGAGCTGCAAATACTGAAATTAAGTTCAACACAGGAAAATGCAACAGTACTAAAATACTAATCATGGTTTCTGTATTAGCCCCAACAGCATTAAGCTGTAGATTTGGCATTACAGCTGTGCATCATTCAACTAAATTTGTTGCACATCTGCTACATACCTTGCCACAAATGACGACCACTTCCTGCCTGTTCAACAATTGTTGTTCGAATTCAGTAAGTTCACCCCGGATCTTGGCACCAACCTTGTCTATGCCTGTCCTCCTGGCTGCATGAGAGCGAAACCTGTAAATATATGGGCCACTCCATGGGAAAACCAGTGATAGTGACAGCATTTTCGATTTTGGGATTTTTACATGTTCTTATAGTCCAACCTGTCTAGTTTTGCATGATATATATGTGGACTTCGTATGACACATATTGACGCCGTAATGCACGTCAATAATAGACGTGTGTTACTAATTGCTGAAATGACGTCGACGTCATTTTCATGATTTATGTTCGACGCTCAAACAATGGTTTGAGTACATTTTAAGTCATGCAGCGTATAACTTCACCTGTAAAACAGTACTACATGGAATGGTAGTGCACTTTAAATCACGGCGTTTTGAACAAGATGTTAGGGTCATGCTGAAATAAAAGTACATGTATGACATGGTGTTGGTATTTCCTGTGCTGCGCGAACAATAATTATACGTATCAACATGATTATTTGAATGCCGTCGGGTGCATCGATTGCTTACAAACTTGGGAACAAATCCGGAATATATATTCAATCTAGATCTACTATATCGAAGGAATTGAATCGCATATATTTAGATTCGGCTTTTCTTATAGTAATCGTTTAACGAGTACTTATTTCAAATGTATCAAATTTCCTCAAACCTGTGTGGTTTGAGATTATAGCGACTTCATAAAGATCTGAGATCAGTGTCCGAGATCATGTCGGTGCACTACCAATTATCAATTGACAATAGTCAAACCAACTCTTTAGTACTCTTGGTTGTTTGGATAGTACTACGAAAGCTCCGGTCTGTCTGTGTTGTATAACTGAAGTGTTGAATGACATTTAACAAATAACAACAACAAACTTGCATCACAATCAGAGTAGGCCTAGTTATATAAGTAAATTTAATTTAACAAATGATGATATTTGTTACCATTTTCTCTTATTTAAATTCAGATACGCAACATTCTGCTTTAATTTGTTATAATCAAACAACACTTGGTTCATTAGTGCAGGAAGACATGGCAGTTGGGATAAATAGATAACAACGTTCATGTTCAGGTGTGGTTTTGTCAAATAAAACATTCAGATCTGCATTATTCTGCATTCATGACAGCTGGTATAAATAGATAACAACATGTTCAGGTGTGTTTTTGTCAATTAAAATATTCATATCTGCAATATTCTGCATTCGTGACAGCTGGGACAACACAAGTCGATGTGTTACCAAACCAACCAACAGAGATTTTCAATCAATACCGATTTCATTTATATTTCATACTTAAGTTGGCTTTTAAAATTTCTTTCAAACTTACTCTCAGGAAGAATGTAAAACTGCTTGGACAAGACTGAACAAATGCATAAGCTTATCAGGATTTCATTTGTCACAAATTCATGACCGTTTACAGGGATAAAAACTAACATTTTGAGCTTGGTGGCCAACTGGACCACTTACTATAGAATAATGGTGGCCCAGAGAAAAATTTGGTGGCCCAACCTTTTCAATAATACAATTACGCAAATTCATATATGATTTTTTTTTATTCATATTATATGTAGCCTATTACAACAAGCAAACATGTATTTTAATACCCCCCTTCAAAGAAGAGGGGGTATATAGGAGTCACTGTGGTGGGCTGTCTGTCTGTTGGTCGGAAGCCATATTTTGTCCGGCCTATTTCTTACAAACCACCGAGCGGAATTCAATAAAATTTTACTTGAAGCTTCTATCCCAAGAGGAGATGTGCATATCCTAAAGGGGTTACAATTGCATGTTATTTTACAGAGTTAGGGCCCTTTTACTTATTAAGTTCTGGTGTAGGTCAAGGTGCTGTTTAGGGGGTATTTAGCATCTTCAGTGATAGTTCTAGTTTTATTTAAATTTATTCAATGCAAAACCAAATGAAGAAAAGTCATTCATGAAAACTGATGAACTATTGTTTTTAAATTGGAAACAGAAATCTAGAGTATCAATTTCAATTCCTGCTTAAAATCATTTTAAATTATGTTCCTGCTAGGATCGGATGTAATGTTGACATATAAATCGTATACTGCCCTGTGTCAGTGACTGACCTAAAATCGGTGACCTTGTTATTTTTCATTTTCTAGCCTAGTACTGGTTTGTTTACCCAGGGATCATGAATAAGTCTCTAAGTGAACTGTCGCCATGATATAACTGAAATATTGTTGAAAGCGGCGTAAAACCCCAATAAATAAATAAATTAAGTGCAAGACATCCATTTGTTCTATCCGTTGTGAATACAACTTGGGAAACCCAAAATATACCATCGTATTTGCGATATGTAAATTAAAACTAATTTTAGAATTCCGAAAGCCCAAATGTATACAGTAAACGTCATCAATATTGGGGCCGTTGAATATGCATGCCCATGAGTCGATTGTAAACTTCCGCTAATATTGCAAAACTGAAAGTACATATATATACTCCCAGCCACTCGGTAAATCTCGAAAAATCACTGCAATAACAGCGATTTGTCAAAGAAACAACCCTGTAAGAGATCGACAATTAGAAATGCGTATTATTCGGCCCAAAATGTTCACTCGCAAAAATATGCTGGTTCCTGAAATCTCACCTTGCAATTTGAAATTTGCACTTGCGAGTTTGCAAGCTTAAATTCGAACGCTGTAAAACAACCTTTTCTTTTTGGGTCCGCTTACCCAGTCGAGAAAACGCCGCATTGTAAGTTTTGTTAAATTTGAATGTGCGCAGACATTTTGAAAAAGCTGACGTAATACTTATGGTCTGTTTGGGATATTTTCCGTATCTATTTATAGATTACAGGTACCCACTTTCGTTTACGCGGTAGAATAAATCCGATAACCGTCGCTCATTTATCGCCTAGAGGGGTCCTAATATTGACAATTGTATTTGGAATTTCTCGATCTTCCATGTTTTGTTCGCCGATGAAACAAGTTAAACAAGCATTTTCAGTGAAAAGATATCCCCCGCCAACGATGGCTTGTTTGTGCATGAAGGTCTTTATGTTTAATGTGCAATTGACCTTTAAATTTCAACTTCTTCGCACAAGATCAAGGGGAAAGAATAAAGTTATGACACTGGTTTATCCCGTTCCGCGCCAAATTATAAAATATCGACTGGGATTACTTTATGATAAAATATTTTAACGAAATAAATCAGAGGGACGATTAAATAAAACTGTATTTTCCGAAACTGCTTACTCGGGAACATCAATTATTGCAAAATAGTGCAGTCTAAGATAAGACGCCACCTTTAAAAGCGGCGTCTTATCTGGAACTGCACTATTTTCAACAGAGTATTTATGCGGTGAAAGGGTTAATAATCAATATTACAAAACTAAAGGGGTGTCATTTGTTATTCCTTAAATAACACAGGAAAAATGTGAATACTAGGTTTTGCTTCTTAAACCAACAGTGACACAAATACAATAGATATCTTTACTCTTCTTAAAGTGGAGCTAAAATGCATAGATAATTATGTATCAGACAGTGTTATAATAAATGTAAATGATTTTATACCATATTTATTCAGAAGTTCATTGCAGGATGTTGGTTCATATCACATTCAAGTTTCATCAAATTCTAGCAGCTAGTTACTGAGAAATAACTGTAGGCGTGGATTTTTTAATAAATCAGGGGCAGTAACTGTAAAAAAAATTAAGGAATCCAAAAAAGAGTTGGAGGGGAATAATGGCAGGAAGTTGGTTAATATTACATTCAAGTTTCATCAAATTCTAGCCGCTAGTTACTGAGAAACGGCTGCGAACGATTATTATGTATCAGACAGTGTTATAATAAATGTAAATGATTTTATACCATATTTATTCAGAAGTTCATTGCAGGATGTTGGTTCATATCACATTCAAGTTTCATCAAATTCTAGCAGCTAGTTACTGAGAAATAACTGTAGGCGTGGATTTTTTAATAAATCAGGGGCAGTAACTGTAAAAAAAATTAAGGAATCCAAAAAAGAGTTGGAGGGGAATAATGGCAGGAAGTTGGTTAATATTACATTCAAGTTTCATCAAATTCTAGCAGCTAGTTACTGAGAAATGGCTGCGAACGATTATTTTTTAATAAATCAAGGGAAATAACTCTAAGAAAAATTGACTAATCCAAATGAAAAATGAACAGGCATCATCCCAGTATAGTGGTTCATATTTATTTTAAGTTTCATGAAATTCTACCCGCTAGTTACTGAGAAATGGCTGAAAACGTAGATTTTTCAAAAAATCAAGGGCAATAACTCCAAGGAAAATTGACTAATCAAAAAAAAAATTGGACGGGCATCATCCCAGTATAGTGGTTCATATTTATTTTAAGTTTCATGAAATTCTACCGGCTAGTTACTGAGAAATGGCTGAAAACGTAGATTTTTCAAAAAATCAACGGCAATAACTCCAAGGAAAATTGACTAATCAAAAAAAAAATTGGACGGGCATCATCCTAGTATAGTGGTTCATATTTATTATAAGTTTCATGAAATTCTACCAGCTAATTACTGAGAAAATGCAGGTGACGGACGGACGGAAGGACGGAAGGAAGGACCGACGGAAGGACGGATGGAAGGACGGACGGAAGGACGGACGGACGGACAACGCCATTTCAATATCCCCCTCCCTATTTCATAGGCGGGGGATAACAAAAAAGGGGCTATTTTGGATCTGGCAATGAGAAAAAAGACAACTTCTCTAACAGTTGATAAACTTCATCAGTTTTTGATGATTCCATCAACAACAAAAATAACATGGGGTCTGCAGTATAGAAAATGCAATATTTAAGGTCGCCGGCTGGACGACGATTTTGAAATCGTAGGTGGTCCAGCCGAAGATTTAGTCGCAATGGGCGACCGCTAATTTTACTCCCTGGTTTATCTGGAGTCGGTATGTTGTGTACATTATAGATTGAGCTGTTTTCTACTGTCTATGATGTTTTCGACAAGTGTATATTAAGATCTACCCGCACATACATCACACATGAGCCAGGTGTATACTGTTTGTCAGAAGTATAACAAAGGGTTCTACATATACACCTAGATGCGGATTAAATTGTATGGATTTGCACGCTGATCTGTTTCTTTAACGCTCGCAAATGCATGAAGGTTTGTTTTCGTTAAGCAACGCTCAGTTATACATCTATTATTGAATAATAATGACACAAAACAATATGTTTTGTATCTGCAATTTCATCCGATTCACACGGTTTTATTTCATAGACTTTTGTTTTTCTATGACTTTAAGTTCAACACCTTATTGAGGGCTATATATTATATTTACTTTTCGCAGATGCAGATAAACTTTTTTCATACAGTCATGTATAACATCATAGCAGCGTTAAAATATATTCAATATGTATTTAAATTGATAGTTGATGGCAATGAATAGGTATTATATACACACAAATTTCACATGATCAAACCAAAAAAAAAAAAACGAAAATGCGTATAGTGTCAATGGTAAAAACCATTTCAAGACAACCTCATAAACATATTTTTAATTCTTAAACATAAATGGATCATTGAAAGGGGGAATATTCACACACTAAATAGTTAAACATATTGATAGACAAATATATCTGTTTACTAATCTTACACGCTCATGTTTGTTGGATGTTTTGAATTAATAATAAAGTCTTCTAATAAATTGGGCAGATTAACCGGCAGTAACAGTATTATTATATATCGCTCTTCATTTCATCCCTCGATGAACATGATGTTTATAAAACAAATCAAACTCTGTGTAAACATGTCATTTTACTTCAGCGTCACTCACACACAAATGACGTCAAACTTTGAGTGATGATTACGTCATTTCTTATGCTATGTCACTATCACCGGTTTTCTCATGGAGCGGCCCATATCATTTTTAAAATTTTCTTTGCACTTTTGTCTTTGCATCAAGAAATGGATTGGCGGTTCAATCCCTCAACTGGGTGCAAATTTCTCCAGTACGATTTAGCTAGGACATAGCATCTTAATGGTCATTCGTATATATCACCACCGATTCAAGAGAAATCATATGGGGTAAGTAGTCAGTCACTTGTGAACATTTGTCAGAACTGGTTAGATACCAAGGAACATATGTTAGGTGGACTGCCCGCCGAGATATGATCAGTAATATGTTGAAATCTGTGTAAAACACGAACACAAACAAATCAACTTCAACAATGAATGTACAGTAAAGTGTCACTAACCAGTAGTAGATGGCAGGTGTTTCTTTCTCAGTATACTTCAAATGGAGTCGTTGTTCAATAGGGTTGTCGATAATACGTTCAGTTGTTGTCTGGTTTCTGGCCTAAGAATGCTTGGTTGTTCTATACACTGGAAACACGACTGTCCTGCCCTGTGTTCCATAGTAAACACAACGTAAACACGTTTAAGCTATGTCTATGGAACGTAACGAAACCTACCTGTATTATGCATGTATAATCCCGTCAAAACAGGTTTGGTTTACCGACTAATGCACGGATTATCGACGAAACCTATATAGGTTTCGCAAAACAGGTTTTAGGTTTTGTGACTGGAACACGGCTGAACAAAGTACGGAAGAAAGGAGTTCTAACGAATCTGCCGGTTTCAGCGATGACGTCATGAAACTCCCATCATGCAACAGTCAACAGAACCTAATGAATGCAATGTCCCACAAGGACAGTTATCAACTGTGCGTCTGTTTCCAGAAGTAATCTATTTGGTGGAACCCTCTTTAAACCTGATAAACCTAATTTGCCCAAAGTGCCCGCCAGCTGTGTATATCCAAAATAACAGTGTGGGAAAGTATCCGCACCACGGATGAGGATCCACTGAAGCAATGGAGGTGAATTGGTTGGTTGCGGGGTAAAGTAACCTTCATCTGAATAAAGGCAGAATTATAAATAAAGTCCCCACTACCTTAGGTTCCCCTACAATGAATCTACTGGATTATGGCCATTATTCGATAGTAGTTAAATACTGATGAGAGCTCCGGTCCTTTCGCAAACCAGCCAGATCCGCCCATGCAAGACTGGATTATGGCCCTTGAAATTGTCAAAATTGCTATAAAACAACTTGTGAACACAATAGAGCCTCCATTTACTATCCGATCTTCACTATACATACATGCTCTGGATTGAAAATGACCAAAGAACCATCCCAGTAGAGCATAGGCCCTCGTGGGCCTCTTGTTTAGTACAAATCAGGATATGCCTGTGTTTTGAATGCCTAATGCTGGATTTTTTCAGCTTTACTAGCTGAAAACGAGTCAAACTTATGTCATAGCAAATTGGATTTCTTTCAAACTTGTTCAAAGAATTCTATTCCATGCAGAACTCTGGTTGGCCATGGCAATAAAAAAAGGGGAATTTAACCAAAAAATCTTCTTGTCTCAAAAGTAATGGCCCGATATGAAAAAATATTTTGCACAAATGTTCCTTGGGGCACCCTTTACCAAGATTGTTCAAATATTTCCGATCCGTTGAAAAACATGGCCGCAAGGGGGCGGAGCTTGTTTTCCTTATATGTGCATTGTAATGAACTATTGAAGTTCTATTAAATCAGGTGAGCGATATAGGGCCATCACCTCTACCAAGATTGTTCAAATTATAGCCCTGGGGTCAAAAATGACCCCTCCCCGGGGGTCACTTGTTTTTCATAGACTCAAATAGGGAAAAAAAACTTTAAAAATCTTCTTGTCTAAGAGTAGAGGGCCCAGGCCTTTGCTATTTGGTATGTAGCATCATCTAGTGGACCTCTACCAAGATTGTTCAAATTATAGCCCTGGGGTAACAAAAATGATCCCATCCCGGGGGTCACTTGTTTTACATAGATTCATATAAGGGAAAAACTTAAAAAATCGTATTGTCTAAAAGTACAGGGCCCAGGCCTTTGATATTGGGTATGTAGCATCATCTAGTGGACCTTTACCAAAATTGTTCAAATTATAGCCCTTGGGTCAAAATGACCCCTCCATGATCTTGCAGCAATAAATTTTAAAGGAGCGTGTCGCTTGCCAATAAGTCAGTAAGTGAATGGGTGACTGACACATAGATGGACAGATAGTGGAGAAGTGCCCCTGTGTGTCACCTTGAAAATGCAGGTGACACAAAAAAGTAAAATCAATGATTTTTAACTTTTCATCCTGATTCTCCTAAGCCTGTAAATCTTTATTTAACCCTTTCCCGCCTGTAGACACATTTTGACGCAATAGCAGCAGCCGACTTTTGAAAACATTGTGGCCAAAGGAGAAATTGATGAGTAATTTCTCCTTTAGCCAGCCACAATGTTTTCAACTGAATCTTTTATTGAGATTTTTCACATTTTGTCACTATGTTTTCAAAGTCGTCTGCTGCAGATTTTGCACTTTCCTTTTCCTGCAATGATTTAAATCCTATCAGTGATACTTCCAATTTTCCAGATGTTACAGATTTTTTCAAAACAGATGACTTGAAATAACATCCAGAACAGTTCAATTTAAACTGTTTACATGTACTCCAAGGGGTTATCGTTCCCTCTGTTCAGTCAACAAATAATGGGCTGATGTAATTACATAATACGACAATATGAAGTAACAACAGTATTGCGTGAAGCCATCGCAATAATACACCTGAAAGAATTAACAGTTTTACTACAAATCTAATACACAAGAAAATCAAACTTTAGTAAGATATGTTGTAATATGATTATAGTTGAAGTCAATGATTTCGTTCTACTACCTTCAGAGCCCCTAGATAAGGAGAAGTCAACTGATCTTTTCATGGGTTTTAACCCTGTCCCTCATATAGACGCTTTCTGATGCCTCTGCAGCAGACAGCTTTTGAAAACATAGTGACAAAAGAAGACTTTCTATGTTTTGACAAAATATGTTCAAAGTCGTCTGCTGCATAAAAGTGAAGCCATCAATTTCTTTTCAAACCTTACCAAACTCACTGTTGTGGTATTTAACCTTTACCCACATATAGGTTTTTAGAATCAAATAATAATGTAAAATACGCCCTTATCTAGCACTCTGGATACAAGACCAGAAAGCCTTCACGTATCTCTAGGTGAGTGCAATTTAAAAATTCCAAAAGATAAAAATTGATTCCTAAAAGCACTGCTGATGAAATCAAATTAAAAACATGATTTCTTATGTATAACACTTACTTCCGGGAGCAGGGTTTGCTTGGTTAAGAGTTAACCAATTCCAACATACACTCTCATTTTCTATTCAAATATAGAGACTTTCCACATTTTTGCCCAATTGATGCAGATTTATTGTATATGGGAAAGGGTTAAGTACCTGCGTCACATGATATTTAGTTATTCTAGAATTAGCAAATTGCATCGACCTTCACACACAACTATTACAGAGAAATTTTATTGATTGATTGATTGGGGTTTAACGCCGTTTTTAACAATTTCTCAGTAATATCACGGCGGCCAGTTCACCTACTCATGCATTTCCTGGTTTTCTCACACCAGTACTCTTCACAACAATCTTCCCAAGCAACTGGCTGCTTTTCCACATAGACTAAGCCCATTGGTGGAAGACGAATGACGCATGTCGCATTGACTTTTGTCAATCCTCGGAAAGAAAGTTGGCCGAGCCGGGATTCGAACTCACAATCCCTGGATTGACAGCCCGCGTCGTTACCGACTGTGCTACCAGGACTCGACTCTTACAGAGAAAATAAAACAGTTTATTATCAACACTTTTACAACCTTTACCATACATAGCCATTGTTTGGTACCGTTAATTAGTTTGAACAATATTTTCCTTTATGACCTTGTTTCTGACCCAATATGACCCATATTCGAACTTGATCTAGACAAACATTCTGACAAAATTTCAAGCTGCTGAAGCCAAAAATGCAATATCCAAAGTGTTAACCATATTTTCCATCAATTTGGCCTTGTGACCTAGTTTTTGCCTACATGACCCATATTCGAACTTGGATTAGATATTATTTGGATAAACATTCTCATCAAATGTCAAGCTGCTGTAGCAAAAAATGCTTCTTCTACAGAGTTAACAAGATTTTCCTTCAATTTGGCCTAGTGACCTAGTTTCTGACCAATATGACCCATATTCGAACTTGACCTAGATATCTTTAAGACAAACATTCTGACAAAATTTCAGAGTGTTAACAAGATTTCCCTTCAATTTGGCCTAGTGACCTTGTTTTTAACCCGGCAAGACCCATATTCGAACTTGGCCTCAAAATCATTTAGATAAACACTTTGACTAAATTTCAAGCTGCTGTAGCCAAAAAAGCGGCTTCTACAGAGTTAACAAGATTTTCCTTCAATTTGGCCTATTGACCTAGATTCTAATCCAATATGACCCATATTCGAACTTGACCTAGATATCTTTAAAACAAACATTCTGACAAAACTTAAAAAAATACGGCCTCTAGAGCGTTAACAAGATTTTCTTTAAATTTGACCTAGTGACCTACTTTTTGACCCAACGTGTCCCATGTTCGAACTTGACCTTCATATCATCAAGACAAACATTTTGATAAAGTTTCAACATGTATTCCGCATCATCATTGAAAGTATACACTTTAAGGCAAATGGTTAAATGTGTTTATAACGTAGCCGGTGATATCGATAACGAGATCCATTCTTTTTTACACAACACCTACTAAACCAATGCCAACATCAATGTTTAAACTTCGCATTTATATTAATCACATTGCGCCTCCGTTATTTTCTTACCAGTCTTTCAAGCTTTTCCGAGTCCAAAGGTCAAAGGTGACATGAGGGCATCAGTATCGGTTCTGCAAATGATCTCAGATGTTGACAAAAACCTGTCAGACCAAAATGAAAACCGACACAGACAGCTCTGATTGGTGTCTCCAAAGGGCATTGCTTCCCCTTATTGGAGTCTCCAAAGGGCATTGCTTCCCTCTGATTGGTGTTTCCAAAGGGCATTGGTGTCTCAATAATACATTGCTTCTCCTCTGATTAGTATCTTCCAAAAGGCACTGACCCCCGCCCCCCCCCCCCTTTCTGATTGGTGTCTCCTAGAGGCACTGTCCTCCTTTCTGATTGGTGTCTCTTAAAGGCACTGATTCCCTCCCTGATTGGTGTTTCCGAAAGACACTGCTCCTCCCTCATGATTGATGTCTCCAGAAAGGCATTGCTTTTCCGTAAAATCGTGCAGTGTCGACCCCAGGCCTAAATGTAACACATCTCCGTCTAAAATATGAGCATTTCAAACTGCTGAAGCAACCATTGTGGCCTCTAAAGTGTTTACAAGATTTTTCTTCAATTTGGCCTAGTGGCCTAGTATCTCATCCAATATGACCCAACTTGGCCTAAATATCATCAGGACAAACATTCTTTCTGGCTGGTTTTCGAAAGGAATCAAGCTCTCATGGATATCTAACTACTGTATAAGTTTGGTTGAGATACAATAAAGAATAAAGACTGTATCGTGTTAACAAGCTCTATTATAGCAATTTTGACCATTTCAAGGGCCATAATCCAGTCATGCATGGGCAGATCTGGCTGGTTTTCGAAAGAAACCGAGCTCTCATGGATATCTAACTACTGTATAAGTTTAATTGAGATACAATCAAAAGTGAAGACTGTATCGTGTTAACAAGCTCTTTTATAGCAATTTTGACCATTTCAAGGGCCATAATCCAGTCATGCTTTTGGACAAGAAGATTTTTAAAGTTTTAACAATGCACATTTAAGGAAAACAGGCTCCACCCCCTGGCGGCCATGTTTTTCAACGGATTGGAAATATTTGCACAATCTTGGTAAAGGGTGCCCAAAGGAACATTTGTGCAAAATAATTTTCAAATTGGGATTATACTTTTGGACAAGAAGATTTTCAAAGTTTTAACAATGCACATATAAGGAGAACAAGCTCCGCACCCTGGCGGCCATGTTTTTCAACTAATCAGAAATATTTGAACAATCTTGGAGTGCCCCATGGAATATTTGTGGAAAATAATTGTCAAAACAGGCCAGTACTTTTGGACAAGAAGATTTTTAAAGTTTTAACAATGCATATATAAGGAAAACAAGATCCGCCGCCTGGCGGCCATGTTTTTCAACGGATCGGAAATATTTGAACAATCTTGGTAAAGGGTGCCCCAAGGAATATTTGTGCAAGATAATTTTCAAATCGGGCCAGTGATTTTGGACAAGAAGATTTTTAAAATTTTAACAAAAAAACCCCTCTGGCGGCCATGTTTTTGAACCGATCGGAAATATTTGAACAATCTTGGTAAAGGGTGCCCCAATGAACATTTGTGGAAAATAATTTTCAAATCGGGCCAGTACTTTTGGACAAGAAGATTTTTAAAGTTTAAACATCGCACATATAAGGAAAACAAGCTTCGCCCCCTGGCGGCCATGTTTTTCAACGGATCGGAAATATTTGAACAATCTTGGTAAAGGGTGTCCCAAGGAACATTTGTGCAAAATAATTTTCAAATCAGGCCAGTACTTTTTGACAAGAAGATTTTTAAAATTTTAACAATGCACATATAAGGAAAACAGGCTCCATCCCCTGGCGGCCATGTTTTTGAACCGATCGGAAATATTTTAACAAACTTGGTAAAGGATGCCCCAATGTACATTTGTGCAAAATAATTTTTCAAATTATTCATGAAGGCATTTTGGTATATATTAATATTGGACATGTGTAAAATAAACCTGTTTTTAAATTTATTCAATAATTTAACTGTAACTTTCAGAGATTGTCTATATCTTTGGCACAGAATATCCAAAAGCATTCTTGTAAATATTCACCTTCAACTTTTTTCCCCCTGATAAAAATGTCATTCTGTATTTAAATAATGGGACTTAGTAAAATGTCATGATAAAACATGAAATTTGTTCCTCATGGGCAATTTCTCCTTTCGTTACAATGTTGTCAAACACATTAAAACAACATTCAACAGAAAATGGCAAACCCTTTCCCGCATGACCTGCTGATGCCTTTGCTGCATATTACTCCGGGAAAATATTGCGGAAAAATGATAAATTTACCAAGAATGAGCATGTTCTCATTTTCCAACACTATTATCAACTGTATCCTAATAATACTTTCAAGTTTTTGGAGCAAATGGTTTTCTTCCTCTGAACTTTTCAAAGCAGTCAACAATTAAAAATATCATACAAGGTTACCTTGGCTTTCAAAGACTTTGACAGTAGAATTTCCCCAGATTTCTCCGTATTCATTGTAGGCCTTGCATTTGTAGCTCCCAGCATCACCGTATCCAATATCGCTTATTGTAATTGAATTTTTTCCAATGCTTGCTCTAGTAAAAATAACATTAAACAATACTTATTGTGTAAAAAACATATAATAGTAGTTATATGTTTAAATAAGTTAACCCTTTTAGTCACATTTACAACGAATATAAACAAGAGCACCGTGTACGTGACAGACGCTCGACTGATAGAAAACAGAAAGAAAAAGCTGAGCTAAACAAAAAACCTTAACCAGACGACGACGCCGCCGCCGACGACGCCAGGGTCATGACAATAGCTCTCGTTTTTTCTAAAGGCGAGAAAAAAAGAAAACATTTATAAAATTCTGGCCATTGTTCACTTATTTTAAATAGTCTTTTATAAGTACCAATGTGCGCTTTTGTTGGCCTATTTGATATTTGAAGGAAACGAGTTGTTTTAATTTAAAAGAAAACACCAAATAATTCAACAATTACACATAGAAATTGTATTCGCGTAAACCTCCAAACGTTTGATGTCGACTTTCATACACTTTTAAAGGTGCAAAACTAAAGCAAAACCAACAGCTAGTTGAAAACGAATATCAAAGATAATATCAACTATGAGAATAAGAAATATAGATCAACAGTATTAGCGGTTTGTACTTTGTGACCCTTGTACTTCGAATTAACCGGTGTCCTTAATATTTACATGACTAAACATATATACAAGAAGAAGGGCCGTGTTCGTAAAAAAGGACACCTAGATCTCATTTTTTTTTTTGATAATTAATGCGTTCCCCCATTTCATTCTTATAAATAAGAATTTTAGAAGATATTTCTAATGATTTGATGAACAAGATCTTATTCAATAATTGTAACGTGTATTTCTTACAACTATCCAATTAAAACGCGATGACAATTGAAAGGTAACACTACAAAGGGCTTTGTAGGTGTGAAATTGACATATATATTGAGAGTGTCAATCTAGAGGTCTGAGGTTTAATCCCGGTCCGGGTTCTGGAAATTTAAGGGGTGCCTTTAAGCGTCTCCCACTCAACTAGAGGTTAAGTACTGGTCCTTTCCAGGAAAAATAACCCCGCGTGTATCGGTGCTATACACCGGGCACGTAAAATAACTAAGGTGAAGATAGCAAAATGCTATTTTACTAGGTTAGAAATTAACATGGATCACATGTGACCTAACTCAACTCATACATTAACAATAAATAAACCCTATCCATAAATCAGCTTAATTTGTATGGTATATATACAATTTTATGAGTTCAGGCCGGTTAATTGAAAACTAATTGAAAACTTTGAAGGAATTTTAGGGAGCCATCGGCTGCCGGGACAAAATTGCTATATTTTCGAATGTTTTCACATTATATTGTGACGGACCGGAAAATATAAATATTAAAATATTTCAGCATCATAATCTGGAACAAAATGACACTGTAACTTATATTGAGTAACAGAAAAGAAAAGCTTTAACCTTTTACCATATATAGACTCTTTATGGTGCCTTTAGAGAAGACGACTTTAGAAAACATTGCGATAAAAGGAGAAATTGCTCAATGTGAGCAATTTCTGCATTTGCCATATATAGTTTTGCTTAGATGTTGTTCCAGTCGTCTGACTTCCATAACGAAAAATGTAATTGTTGTTTGTTTTTACTATGAATATTTCAGCCATTTAAAAACGTTTTTGGGACGATTGTCGACAGACACATCCATTCCAGAGTCAACAAACTACACCATTAGGAAATGGTTTCGGCCTCTGCTTTGCTGAAACAAAGCTAGAGAAAACCTATATCATTGAAAGGAGTTACCTCTAAGCTTTAAAGTAATACTAAAAATATGAGGGGTAATGCATTATGCAAGAAAGAACTCACCCGGCGAAAATGGTTACAATCATTATGGACAAAATTGGGCTGGAACGAGACTGGTTTTTTACATTTTCTGTTTTCACTTTCAAACAAGGTCAAATTCTTAAATGATAAAATCAACTATTTCCAGTGCATCCTGCTTTTAAACTTAATGTCATAATTATATTCAATGCATTCTGGTGAAGGTATACACTGGTTTTATTTGTTTAATGGACTATTTGGCTCTATGGATCTTTTGTTTTCTATTTATTTACAAAGAATGATATCGAATGAAAGCACAGAAGCAAATATTAGATCAATTAGGCAATTATTATTCAAGCAAATTTAATTTGTCAAGTTAAGTGCTACCGCGCAATATATAGGTCTTCGCGAAAAAAAATAAGAAATATATTTAGGTTTTACAGTGTCAAGTGTTCATAGAACTGATCAAACTTAATAGTTATGCATTATTTTCAGCCATTTTAGGCAACCAGTTACCCAGTTTGACTGTATCCAAACATCTTAGAGGAACACACAACATTGACCTTTCTTATTTTCGACTCTGAAGCTCTTTTAGACATTTTCTTTGCCCTAAAATATCTGGGGGGTTTTGTATTTATTTACAAAGAATGATATATATCAATGAAAGGAAAAATGCAAATATCAGAAATTTCAATTTTCCCATGCCACCCAAACCACGTTCTTTGCAAGCATGCATCATATCTAAAAAAGGATCAAATCAATAATTTCCAGTGCATCCTATACACTTGCAATGAATTTAAACTATAGATGTTGTATATTCAATGCATTCTTGAAAAGGTATACACATATTTCTAGACACAGTTTTTGTATGGATTATTTGTAGATCAGCATAGCTGCGGATGCATTTGAAGTAATTTGACGGACTTGTCTATGATGTGATTAAAGCACTGAATGTTCTTGTGAGATAGATGTGTTGGTATTTGTAAATCAAGGTCAGACAGGCGTTTGCATGTGTGATATTTGTCAAATATGAATGCCTTCCTTTACTAATGAGGTTAGTCACGTTGAAAAGGCAGTTTAATTTTAGTATGCCCATGGGTTTTCGAATTGACTATGTCTACAACATTCAGCTCAGACTCCATTATATAACCACTGCTAAATTTGCAAAGCTTGTGTGAGGGGTGGGGTTGAAAATCACACAAGGGAAGAAGCCAGCATGTTATTGTAGATTTAAGTGTGAAAATCTGCAGGATGTAACATAATCAATGGACATTAAAGCTAGAAAAAGACTGGTTTAATGCAAATGATCCGCTTGGAACATTTCTTAGCAATATATGTAATAAAATTCAAATGTTACTGGTGAACCTGTCCAAGACCAGCAAAGCTTATATCATTGTGTTATTCTATGTTGCTAATACATTGTCCTAATCAAATGAACAATTATGAGCACAAACATGTCTTTTTATGGGTATGACAACAGTTTAATGTTCATAAAGTGAAAAGAATCCACACTACAACTTGTAAGATTTATACAATTTACAGATATAAAAGACAGATCACTTTGAAAATCATGATAAGTAAAAATGTCCAGAAAAAGTGTTCCACTTTTTACATTTTTGGGCACATGTTGTTGCAACTTTGTTAATCAATACATGCAAGTTCACAAAATTTGATTGGTATCAAACATACATGTTCTAAACACACATCATAACATGAATTATGTAAAACCTTTTTAAAATCACCTAATGCCTTTTAAGAAATAACTTAATACAGTACAAATCAATAACCAACTATACTGATCTTGAACTGAGTTGTTTGGAAGATATTATTCCGTATTTTCAAAGCGAAATGGGTTTGACATGAAAGAGTTACAACATCAAATTGCTCAAATCGGTTGTAGCTAATTTGCTCATGTATTTCTTTATTAATGCCCACAATTAAAACTGCAAAATGGTAATAAGTGTTGACTTCTTTTTGTTAGATGAAACAGGCTCACAACACATAAAAAAATCCATTTAAAGACTTGATCCAACTACTTACGATATTATGGCATTGTCTGACCCTTAAAACATTGCTTTAACCCTCAATTCTGCAGCAGACGACAATGAAAACATACCATCAATATTTGGAAAATCTCTATAATGTATTGAATAGAGCTGAAGCGATTGTGGCAAAAGGTAAAACTCCTTGTTTGCAAGCAAGTTCTCCTTTTGTCAAAAATCATCAGAAAGTTTTTTTATGAGCGAAAGGGTTTAACAATAAAACTACTGCTCATTATGAACATGGAGCACGGCCATTTTATAGAGGATAAAAAATACAAAGAATAAAGTACATGAGAATGAATTGAAATAATCATTGAAAACCAAAATATAACGTATAAACTTACATCATTCAATGAATTATAGGCATAAGGCATAAGGTTTACATATATAATCACTATTAATCCGTTAGAATAAGACACAAATTTAGCACTTAAGATCACAATACTCACGTGGTTTAATCTATCGAGACTGCAACCAGCCTCTTTCTGATTTGGTCTAAACTAGTTTACAATGTATAGTTGATGGATTGAATTATGAATTTGACATTTATTAAAATGTCCTTTTCACACAGCCAGATTTGTTGTCATTCAAATTCTCCCTTCTTCGAAAATGCTCAAAAAGATAATTTTCTCCCTTTGTCACACTGTTTTCAAATCTATTTTATGATTAAACTCTCATTTGTTGAGATATTTTGTTGCAGAATTGCTTTTAACAAGAGTAATACATTTGAAGACACCGGTATATGTATCTAAAAGTACAATCCAGCCGCTGGAATAAGTGGAAAAAATATTGCAATTTCAGAAAAATAAAGTTCAAATTTCGCATAAACAAAAGATAAATTATAAATACGTTTAGTGAAATGTGTCTATTATATGTTACAAATGTATTAAATCAAACCAAAAAGGAATTAAACCTGAAATAAAAATAAAAATATTAGCTGTTAATTGCCTTTTGTAGGATAAAAAGTAACGGAACAAAAAGCAACGGACAACAAGAAACAGGATAAAAAGCAACACATTTTCCTAAATACAAAGAAAATCAATACGTTTTAGTCTACACAGATGACAGAGACACACACTAGCAGAGGATTAATGTATCTTCTTGATATTGTAATTCTTTTGTTTTATTTTGATACATTTTGTTGTGTTTTATACCTTAATGTATTGTTCAAAGAAATTGAGGCGGATTAAACTATGTTTTACCCTATAGTAATATATGTAACACAAACAGCTAATATTTCTGTTACTTTGTAATGTAATGTTATTTTATATATTATGAATGTCTGTGTGAAGATGTTTCAAAAAGCGAAAGGAAAAAATTGTTGGAGAAGAGAAATTGCTCATAATTAGCCATTTCTCCTTTCACGCAATGATATCTGTCTACAATTATTCAAAATATTAAAACTGTTCCTTTTCTTCTGTCAGATGTTTAAGAAAGTTGAAGAAAACATTATGGGAAAAGGAGAATTTGCTTATTTGCACCCAATTATATTTGTTAACAGATGTTTGAAAAGAGGAAGAAAACATTTTGGGAAAAAGTGGAAAAAAACATTGCAATTTCAGAAAGATAATTTTTTTTTTAAAAATGTGTCTATTATATGTTACGAATGTATTAAAACAAAGAAAAAAATAAATAAACCTGAAATGAAAATATTAGAACTGTTGCCTTTTTTCCTGTTACCTGTTATCCGGGCAAACACTGTTACTTTTTGCACGTTGCTTTTTATCCTGTTTCTTTTTGTCCGATTACCTATCTGTACAGCTTGATATTCATCTGATATTCAATGGAGACGACGTAAAAGTGTCTTATTTACTAGGTCGATGACAAAGACAGAGACATATGTCAATCATGGTCAGTCATGGTCGCTTGAGGTGGAAGAAGCCACAAGTTGAAAACTTACTACTAAGTTTAATCAAAGCACTGATGTGCTGACGGCTTGGGGCTGCAGGAAGGTTGGAGAAGTAGAAAAATTGTGAAAGAAAATAACAATTGCAGCTTATGTTTACCCCCACCCCCCCCTCCCCCCACCCCTTAGGTTTTTGGCATAGGCAGATAAAATCCCCCCAAGTGTGTTTTGTACCGGGTTGAACCCCCCCCACCCCCCCCCTCCCCCCCCCCCCCCCCCCATACACACACATAAAAATCACAAGGTAGACAAAATCCACCACCACCCCAACAGGTATAAAAGTAATACTGAATTCCCATAAATGAAAGGCATGCATTAATTACCTAAATAAATACCAGTTTTAACAATAGTAAATATTATGAAACTGCCTATTTGAAAACAGGAGGACCTTGTTGGCACTATATCGCTCACCTGAGTGCAAGAGCTCACAAGTATACATATTTAAGACATGAAGAATAAAAGGAAAATTTGACAGCAGGTTTAGGCAGAATATTTGGAAGTTTCGGCCTTATTATATTGAGAAAATATGTCAACGTAAAAATCAACTTCCATCAAGTAGAAATAATTCTCTAAACCATTTACTAGACTGGGAGAAAGCGTTTGAACAATGCAAAACTCATCAAGACAATATTCTGACAAAGATTCAAAATGCAACCTCCAGAGTGATATCAAAATTTTTCTTCATTTGGCCTAGTGACCTATTTTTGTTTACCCGATATGATGCATATTCGAACATGGACTAGATATCACCAATACAAACATTAATAAGTAGTATTAGTGGTAGTTTAAGTAGTAGAAGAAGTTGTAGCAGTTGTAGAAGTAGTAGTAGTAGTTGTAACAGTAGAAGTAAAAGTAGTAGAAGTAGTGGTAGAAGTGGAAGTAGTGGTAGAAGTAGTATTAGTGTTGGTAGTAGTATTAGAAGAAGTAGTAGTAGTAGTATAAGAAGTAGTATAAGAAGTAGTATAAGTAGTAGTAATAGTGGTAGAAGTAGAAGTAGTAGAAGAAGTAGCAGTAGAAGTATAAGTAGTAGT